>CAWUFW010020847.1:0-138883 GCA_963921515.1 Calotriton arnoldi
GCCCACCGTCACGAACAAGTGAACAATGTGCACACGGACATGAACAACAGACTCACACCCCACATGACCCATCACAGACATAGCAACACCCAAGGAGCCACGACTGCATGCACAAGCCACACTGAATATAGTCCCACACGGCAGCCACTGTGCAACTCATCACACACAACCGAAACACCATTGAAGTCCTGTCCATGTAGCCCCTACTGCCTGTCAACCACACACCCCACAACTACGCCTATGTAAGACAAACAACACTAGACGCAACAGAGCGGAACAACATAAATGCACACGAACACCACTGAACCCATCAAACTCACAGACACACCATGCACATACAACATACCATCCATCCCATCCGTCAGCCCCAGTCTCATGAAAGGCATGTCATCCGCACAGCTGCCACACATACAGCAGTCACGCTAAGATACATGCCCATGACCAACCATGTGCCAGAAGTCAATTAAGCGCACGACACACTGTGAGCAACAACACACAACATGGGCCACACCCCCCGAGCACTGCAGTGATGCACATGGCACAGGGCAGCACGCACACCAAGGAGATGGGACAACTGCAATACGTTGGCTGGCACACAACTATCACTCACTCATAACGATGCATCCAATGCCATGTCCAGTAATCACAACAGACAGCAAATATGCAGGCCATGTCAAGCATGCACACACCTCAAACCATGCACTGTCATGCTGCCACAACACATGTCATGTTCGGCACCCATGGCTCACAGCATGTACCCCAAAAGCATATTCCCTCCCAAATGCGAATCTGGGGCATGGCCCCCATGTTGCCATATGCGTTCCTAAGCGTTCCATTTGAACCCCAAAAGCATATTCCCTCCCAAATGCGAATCTGGGGCATGGCCCCCATGTTGCCATATGCGTTCCTAAGCGTTCCATTTGAACCCCAAAAGCATATTCCCTCCCAAATGCGAATCTGGGGCATGGCCCCCATGTTGCCATATGCGTTCCTAAGCGTTCCATTTGAACCCCAAAAGCATATTCCCTCCCAAATGCGAATCTGGGGCATGGCCCCCATGTTGCCATATGCGTTCCTAAGCGTTCCATTTGAACCCCAAAAGCATATTCCCTCCCAAATGCGAATCTGGGGCATGGCCCCCATGTTGCCATATGCGTTCCTAAGCGTTCCATTTGAACCCCAAAAGCATATTCCCTACCCAAATGCGAATCTGGGGCATGGCCCCCATGTTGCCATATGCGTTCCTAAGCGTCCCATCTGAACACCAAAAGCAAAGTACAAACCAGACCCAGGATGGGCCAGGAGCCCGCATACACCAGAGTCACAATAAGTAGGGGCACAGCAACACACCCATCGGCATGGCCAATCCGTCCCATGCCACATGTGCACAGCACACAGTCCCATTGCCAAGCACACACAACTACAGATGCTACAGCCACACACACGCCTCCGGGAAACCCATGTACGAGATTGCACGAACTGTCAATGTCAGACGACAAATACATACTTCGCCAGGTGCAACACAATAACAAATCTCATTCTCTCCACAGGTGACGAACTGCTGGATGCTGGGGATGGAGCCAGCAGCCAGCACAGCCAGCCTACAAGCCCCCAACGAGGACACACGGATCTGGAGGATCTGTCCTCCTCTTCGGACACGGACCACCAAGCAGGCCCATCTGGTGTGGCAGGGCCCAGCCGCTCCCCAGGACCCCTCCTACCCACCAACCCATCATCCAGGGATGCTGAACATTCCCAGTCCCCTGCTGCCACTGTCGTTGCGGCCACACCCACGGTCATTGTGGCCACTACCACTGCCGCAACCGCCACCATCGCCGCACCGACCACCACCGCCGCCACCACCGCCACGTCTTCGCTGGCACCAGCCCCAGCGCAGGTGGTGGCCCGGCCGACTGGATCCACCCTGGGAGCCACAGCGAGGACAGTGGTGAGCAATATGGCTAGTGGGCAGGCCGGTGGCAGCAGGACTGGTAGGAGGAGCAGGGTCAGGGAAACGCCAGCCTCCCCTGGGAGCCATGCCCTGCCTCAAATGGCCAGAGTCCTTGGGGCCTATGAAGAGGCCCAAGGACAATGGGTCCAGTCTGCTTCAGACACGCGTGAGGTGCTGGGGGTGCTGAGGTCCATGGACGCCCGTATGGGCCAAATCGTGGACCTCATGGGACAGCTGGTGGTGGCGGTGAGGTCACAGCCAGGGACAGCAGCTCCCCTCCGCCACCACCTGCCGGGGCGCAGGGTGGAGCAGCAGTGTCCAGTTCCCCTGCGTCCACAGCCAGTGAGCACACCTCAACCACCAGCATGTCGCAAGCAGGCACCCCCTCGCAAACGTGGAAGGGGCCGTCTGAAGTGGAAACAGATCTCCCGGGAGGACTTCGCACGCTCCAAACGCAAGTGAGGCAGCCAGCCAGCCTTCCGCCAGCCTTCCTTGACCAGCCACTGCATTGGCTTGGACTACGATCCCACTCCACACAGCCATCTGGATGGCATGTGTGTGTTGGACTATGGACATAGAACCAGTGGGTACACCCTGATCATCACGCAGCCATGACCGACAGCTCATTGTCACTGCACGCACCACTTTTGTCATCACCTTACACACAATCACATGTCACAGTTTGTAATAAATGCACCTTTTTCACTAACTGCTGTTTGTGCCCTGTGTTTTATTTGTACGGAATACAACGGCCACCTTGGGCGGAAAGGCACCTGATGCGTGGCATGGCAATTGAATCCGGAGGATCTGTAGGGACCTAGGGGTGGGAGACAGAACAGGAGCACATTCAATGAGTGTGTCACACACCCATCACACAGTACATTTCAACAACTACAAGCAATGTACACACATCGCACAGAGCAATAGGGCACAATGCCACAGCCACCAACAGTGGCATACTACCCTGGCCATGGAGCGTTGACACACAGCACGCAGTGAACAAACGGCCACCCTGACACAGCACACACACACCTGCACAGATACAGCCACATCAGCCGTCGTACATGGACACTCACCGTCAAGTGAAGTAGCGGGCGATGAGCTGCTGCCGCACATTACCAGCTTCCTCCTCTCCGCTGTCCTCCTCACTCGAGCTGTCCTGGTCTGCGGGCTGGGGCCCTGGTTGATCTCCGTCATCCACGATGAGGGGGATCTGCTTCCGAATGGCCAGATTGTGCAGCATGCAGCACGCCACCACTATCTGGCACACCTTCTGTGGGGAGTACGCCAGCGCACCCTCGGTGCGGTCCAGGCACCTGAACCTGGACTTGAGGAGGCCAAAGGTACGCTCGACCACACGTCTGGTCCTCCCATGTGCCTCATTGTAGCGATCGTCTGCTGGGGTGCGAGGATTCCTCAATGGACTGAGCAGCCATGCCCCATTCGGGTACGCAGAGTCACCTGGGTGTGAGGGACACAGAGAACCGTTGCAATTCCAACTGGACAGGGGACAGCATCGCACAACCAGCACGCTACACCACTCCACATACTCACCGACAATACAGGCACGATCCTGTTGCATATTGGACATCAGTCGTGGCAAGATGCTGTTGCGCATTATGTGTGCGTCATGGGCCGAGCCTGGGAACTTTGCACACACGTGGGTGATCACCATGTCCGCAAGGCACACCACTTGCACATTCAGGGAGTGCGTGTGCTTCCTGTTGCGGTACAGGTGCTCAGTGGCCTGTGGTGGAACAAGGCCGACATGTGTGCAGTCAATGGCTCCAACGACGTGTGGGATTCTGCCAAGGGCATAGAATGCACCCTTCACTGCCGCCAATTCACGAGCCCTGGGGAAGCGGATGTACCTGTTTCGGCACAGCATCATGGCTGCCAGTACATCCCTCAGCACCTTGCTGAACATGGGCTGGGACATCCCTCCTCCAATGCCCACTGTGTGCTGGAATGACCCAGTGGCGAAGAAATGCATGGCGGCCATCACCTTAGCCGTGGGGGTGACAGCAGTCGGATACACCCTGCGGGGACGGAGATGGGGTTCTAACATGGCACACAGTCGATGCAGGGTTGGCCTGTCCAGCCGAAACTTCCTAATAACCTCTGTATCGTCCATGTCCGCCAGCAATTGGTATGGGCGGTCAATGTTCGGTCTCCGCCTAGGGACAATGGCAGAGGACACATGTCAAAGCAACACGACACATAGCAATTTCGCATACACATCACTGACATGACTGAGCAAGCACATGAGCCACAGCCCAGCTGTCAAGCTGGGACGGCACGGCCACAATACACTTACACAGGTCTCCCAACAATGGCAATGGCTAGTGATACAAACCACTGCCATGTGCATGCACATGGGGATCTAGGCCCCAATGACTTGCGGAGCGTGCTGATGGGGACTGACTGCATATCCGTCAAGCGGCAACGCCACGGCAACATGAATGTCTGCTGAGCATGGAACTGCTTCCGCGGCTGGATGAGTATGGCACACGACGACAACGATGTGGGCACAGGCTGAGCGGCCAAAACAAGTAGGACCTTTGGCACGAGGGGATATGAGACAGTAGTAGGTGTCAGCACTGCACCCTATGTACAGCACTGTACGGATCACACCTCCCGAAACATTGACAGGTGTCCACATTGACAGCCCCATGCCAAGACGGCTGTGTGCTTGCAGTCACATGTCACAGGTGAGAGGTTACATTGCACGTGCCAGGTGGCAGACGTACATAGTGGGAGCTGGCATGTGGGTGCATGTGTCTCCTGTTCAGGATCCACCAGATGGGCGCTGACTCTGTACTGACCATTGGACACAGCATGTTCCGTGGAAGGCTTGTGTGTGTGGGATGGTGGCACTGGATGTGCCTCCGTTGGGTGGGGGGCCATGCACAGGGCGGGTACGTCGATGATTGCGCATTGTTGGTCACGGTGGGTGCACCAACTGAAGATGTGTTGCCCTGTGTTCAATTCCTATGTCCGCATGATGATGGACTGTAGATGTGGGCAGACTACACATTGGTCGATGTGCTGTCTATATGCATGTGCCTTCACACCAGGCACAGCTGCCCCTGCACATGTGACCCCTGCTGGACTCGCTGCTGGGTCTGTGGAGCTGATGCACCTTCTGCGCGTGGGGCGGACAGCTCTCCTCACTTCCCTCATTGCGCATGTCATGACTTTGCCGCAGGTGACATGGATCATGGAGGGCCCACATGTACGCGTGGGTAGGCTACACATGATTGTACACTGGTCGCCACCCCCAGTCAGTGTTTCGAATGGGAAGGTTGTCGTGCTGGTGGTATGTTCGATGTGGCGGATGGGCGGGCCTAGGTGCGGGCTTACATTCCGGACATGGGGGTAGTTGGATTGGCGACTAGTTGCAGTACACACGGGACACGTCTCTTCCTTTCCACATCTGGGTCATCCCTTGTACTTACTGACAGTGATACAGTCATCTTCGCCCCAGCCCTCATGTCCTCCCCTCGCACCCCCAATATGCATGCTCACCTGCGAGGCTAGCGCCTGCACAGGCAGCCCCAAGCTCGCACCAGAGAGGGCAAGGAGTGTATGTGTGGGTCCAGTTGCACGAGTGGGCTGTCTCAGGGTATGATGTGTGGCGGGACGCCGTCCACCTGCGTGGTGCCCCAAATGGAGACCCGGCCTGCATGGACTATGCATCACAGTCTTCGCCTCCGGATCCGCCACCTGCGACACCCAGTGGCTGTGGCTGCCCTTGCGGCCAGGCCGCGTCCGTCTGCGGCTGATGGCCCACACATTCACTCTTTGGCCTCTCTGGGGAGGGCTCGGGGTGGTGGCGCACGCGCTTGCACTTAGTCGCAATGGCATGTGGCGTGGTTGGTATGATGGGCAATAGATGGGATGGTGCGAGCCACCTCCCGTGACGTCAGTGCTGCTCGTGCTGTGGTGCATCCCCCTACACTTCCATTTGACTTGTGCCATGCTAGACGTTGAGGTTCTATTGCCTGCGTGATATGACCAGGAGGAGCGCGAGGAGACCTCTCACACACCATGCTCCACTGCCATCCCGTGCCCTGTATCGCCTGTGCGGATTGACTATGTTGGGGTTACACCTGGTCGACTGGGGCTGTGTGTGCCTTGTCAAGGGGCATGGCGGGCGCACAACAGGATCCAGCTTGTCCACAGAGGGTGGGCTGAGGTGCGCCTGGTACCGCTTTGTACGTGTGCCCGGCTGCTGTGCACACACGTGTTCACTCCCCCGACAGGTGTCCTCTCACAATGCCCAGGGAAGCGGTGGTGTACTGTTCATGACCCCTCCCAACACGGCGTGCTCCAACTTGGCATGTGCGCATCTACCCGTCGCACCCACCCACCTGAGCACTGCGTCCATACGACTTCACACGACACATGTGTGTCTTCCACAGTAGTGCTACTCATTTGCGTTGACATCCAATACCAGTGGACTACATGGTCATGTCACGACTGCCGTGTACTTCACATACTCTCATCCTTTCTCATTCGTACTTGTGAAATGAGTCAGCGGAGACAGTTTTGGTTTCAAACATTATATTGAGTCTTCTGTCCTCTGTGATGCAGTATAGTGGACACTACTGGCAGCGGAATACATGTTGAGGATATACTGAGCATGATTGCAAATGGGATAGGGTGTGGGGTTACATGTGATTGGCTGTTGCATGTGGGATGTGGGCTTCAGAGTGACATCTGCTTGGCCAAGGCTGTGCTAATGTACATTTACGTATAGCTGCGGAGCTGCGGACTTTGACACAGACGGTATACATGTAGCCTACCAGACCGCTTGGCATCATGGGCACAGTCCATCTCAGTTCCATGTGACAGGTTTGCTGCGGTTGTTCCTCATGCACGCGTGCATGTGAGATGACATCAGGGCATGTGCTTGCGTGCATGCAGCGGCGTGCCACTTGTTGTTGCACTGTGGTGGTTACTGGACATGTCACAGTCACTGGGGTCGTGTTGTTGTTGTATGCACTTGTCGTCCATGCAAAGGTCCTGGTATGGGATTCCCGGGCGGGGGTGGGAGGGTGCAGCACCCACAGACTCCAGGCGACCTATTCATGTCCACTGAGCGGTGTGTGTGTCCATGGGCGCTGGATCCATGTTGTGTCCTGGTTGTTCGTGCAGTTCCGTCCATGTGGGTGCGATACACAGAGCCCATGCCACTGCCTCCCACGATGCATGCGGTGTTCCTGGATGTGATGGGGAACAGTGTGCATGTCCCGGTCATATCCGATGTCATGGCGATGTCGTTGGCGTGGTTACAGTTGCCGGTCGTTTGGTATGGCTGTTGTGGTGGTGACTGGCCAGTCCGTGCGGAAGCTAAGCATGGGTGCGGGGTTGGACATCATAGGTCACTCGGGGAACCTGCGTTGTGGTCCGACGAATTTACAGGTTGTCAGGTATGCGATGCCGTCCAGCAGGGCTTCCATGTCATTGGTGGTGTACATGTTTGCCAGCCAATGTAGCGGATGGTGGCTGTCAAGGTGTTGTTCGTAAGTTGTCCCTTGGAGGACCATGATGGGGCATGCTGGGTGACATTCGATGTAGCTGTTCTCGATGATCCGTCGTGTGGAGGCACAGTGGTCCCATTTCAGTGCGGGTGCGATGTTGGCCACATACGCCATGCCCCCATAGGCAGAGCAGGCCCTGTCGTGTGCGTCCAGAGGGAGGAGTAGTGGTAGCAGGTCCGCCTTCAGACATGCCGGGTTGGAGAGGCATATCTCGACGGGATGCTGGTATGGACACCTCCGACAGTAGAAGACGGGCATGACGCAGCTGAACAATGTGATGCGGTAAGTCAGTCGGTAACTTACGTTCAGCAGGGACAGGAGATCGCATCCCAATGTATGGAACAGGTTGGTTTTGTACAGCTTGAGCTGTTCGGGCGTAGTTGGGTAGGTGTGTTGCGGTTGCCATTTCGCAGCGGTTCGTTGAGGTGGCGTGCTCCGGCTGTGTGTGCAGTCTGCAATGTGCACGCTCCGAGGTTGCTGTGAGCTCTGTGTAGTCGTAGGGAGACAGGACTTGTGTTCTGTTGGCTTGTTTGGAGGACACGGGCCCTCTTCCCACATGCTTCTCAGACAGTTCAAGGTCAGTGATGTGTGACTCCTTCCAATTAACTTGCATGTGGCCGACATGGGGGAGTGTTTTCTTCTTTCTTCCCCGTCCGTTGTGTGCTTCTGTGATATGCGCTATCTGCCCTGTGGTCGGTCTCCTCGGCATGCCTGTGTTGGTCTATTCTTGGACAATGGCTGTATTCACCGGCTTCTGTCGTAGGGCTGTGGTTTCGGAGTTGGAATGGAAGGTCATTCAGTGCTGTCTGCTCTCCCTTGTGTGGGCGGCAGGCTGCCTTTCCGCTCTGCGTTGGGCCTTGTGTGTGAATGTTATTCTTGGGCCACCTGTTGTCGGTCCCCGGGCTCTTTGGTGTTCCGTTTTATATGTCTTGTTCATATGTGCAGGGTGGTATGGGTGTTTCTGTGTGGTACTGGCATTCCTCTTCCCGAAGGGGCCCTGCTTCTCCTAGTTGGTGTTGCCGCCGCTGTGTGCTACGCCATGTTTGTTACACTGGGGTGTGTCCTGCTGTTGCATGTCTTCACTGACATGTGTGCGTCGGTTGTGTGGCGTTGGGTGTTGTCCGTGAATTGGGCGTTGGGGACATGTCTGTGGCAGGCCTGTCACGTGTCATGTGCGTTCGGGGTGGGGCTGATGTGTGTGCTGCTTGGTTGTGTCCCTGTGTCTGTGTGCGACGCATGCATGGCGCTGCGGTTGGCCTCTGCGTTGTGCGCATGTGTGGCGGCGTCATCGGCGCTTTGGGGCCGTGACGGGGTGGTTGGTTCCTAGTCCCAGGTGGTGTGTACACATGTGTTCCGCGATGTTACGATTTGGCCTGTGTGTCATATGTGGATGCAATGGTGGATGTGTAGTGTACACGCGCTGGTGGGGGGTTGTCCGCTTTTTCCGCCCTTGCACTGTGTGCGCTGTTTGCGTGCACTTGTTGTGTGTGTGCCTACCTGCGTCTCCGCGGTACGTTGCGTCCTTGGTGGTGCATCAGCAGAAGCATGGGGAGGGCCTGCAGTGCTGGATTCATGCTCGGGAGCCGCTTCTTCGTTGTCCGTGCTCGGCATCCGTGTTACCGCTTCGGTTTGTCGTACGGTATCTCTTGGCCATGGGAGCCGTTTGTTTGCGGCATCGTAATTTATGCGCCGGGCGGGACGTGTTTCGTCGGACGGTGTGTGTCAGTTAGCTGCGCCGCTACGTGTACGGGCGCACTTTGATGGCGGACGGTGTTGCTGGCTTGCCGGCGGTGTTTGGCCTACTTTTCGCATCGTAATTGGACGGGCGTGTGGACTGCTGCGTGCCGGCGGTAACTGGTGCTTTTTGCATCCGCCAGCACGGCGGTGGTGCATCCGCCCGCCATCGTAATGTGCCCCTTATATATTATGTATTTTACAAATTTATATTTGATATATTTTATTATTTAGTTTATTGAATAATATTTTTAATAAAATAATATTTAATATATTGAATATTTTATAATTTTTATAGCAAATATATTTTAACATATATTTAATAATTAAACATTTTTATATTTTTTGTACATTTACAGTATATGAAATAAACACACATTTCAATATATATTAAGGGGCCGATTCCGATCTCGGCCGGTAGGGCTCCGAATCGGATTCGGCTTAACCGGATCCGATTCGGAGCCCTATTTCCCGACCGATTCGTACGTGCGTCCGGACGAGCGAGTACGATGCGAAATCGCCGACCGACTCGTTCGGGCGACCCAACCGCTCCGACCGACATGTTCCCGGGTCGAACCGCACCGACCGACTCGCTCGGACACGACTCACACCGCGCAATGGAGACGTTCTCCGGACGGGTAAGTACGATGCGCGCCGCGAGCAGTCCGACCGACACGCGCCGCCCGGCTCAAAAGAGCAGTCGGAGCCGTACTTCGGGGGTCCGTGTTGGACCCCCCTGTATGCGTAGCCACGCGAGTCGCACACAGGGGGGACCCATGGGTCCCCCCTACCTGTGCGTGTACGGCGCGAGTCGCTTCGCCGCGTACCCGCTGTAGGGGGCGCCCTTGTTTGCCTCGCACCCATTGAGGCAATGGGAGCCCGCGTACGCATTGTACGACCGGCTCCGATTGACTTCAAGGGGAGTCCGACCGACTCGAGTACGATAGCATACGGACGCATCGTACTCGTTCGGTCGGGCTGCACGGGTCCGATTCGGTCGGAAATCTCTCCGGGTCCGGCTCAGTCGGAGAGATTTCCGGCCCGAATCGGAATCGGCCCCTAAATATTTTATTTTTTGTTTTTTGAAAATAGAAATGTAATAAATATTTTAATTTAAAAAAAATATTTTTTCACAATTTGTAATTTTTTTACAATAATTACAAATATACATTTTAATTTTAGATTTGTTTAAAAATATTTCTTCATTCTTTTGTATGGGGAGCAAGTCATTTTTTCATTTTTATTACGTGGCCATTTTGTTCTGATTTCCTCACTTTTCTGTCTATCTGTTTAGTTTTTGGGTCAATTTGGAAGACGGAACCTCGCAGTTAGGAGCTGTGTTTCGTCGGTTAAGGTAAGTTTGATTTAATTAACTTTTTAGGTAGTTTTTTGTAGGGGAGCGGTAGTAGCAGTGTAGTTAGGTTTGTTAGGATGTTATTTGTTCGCTTTTGGGGTAGTTAGGTGTTTTTTTGGTAGTTAATGTGTTTGGCGTAGTGTTGGATAGTAGTAGAGTGTTGTGTAGTGTTAGTTATGTGTTGTTTAGGTATGTTATCTTGTATTTAGAGTTAATATTAATGTTTGTGGGTTTATATATGTTATTGTGGGTGGGTGTTCTTTTTTTCTTTACAGGTTTTCCGTTTCATGAACGGTTGGTGGTGACGACGCGTTTATTTTTTTTTAAAAAAAGGAAAATGTATTTTTTTTTTTAAACGAGTAACTTTACATTTCTTTTTATTTTTCGGGTTTGTTGGAGCGTTTTTTTTAAACCTACTTTTCGGGTTTTTGAGGGTTTCGTTATTGAGAGAATTGCGTCATTGGAGCCTTTTTTAACAGTTCTATTTTTGCGTTTAAAAAAAAAAAAAATTGGGGGGTTTTGAGGCTTTCATTTTTGAGAGGATTGCGTCGTTGGAGCCTTTTTTCTACAGTGGGATTTTTGCTTTTTTGGGGGGGATTTATTTTCATATGGATTCATCTTTCGATTTATCTACTATGGATTTTTTGGTTTTCCAGGATCGTCTACTGCTACATAATTGTAAGTTATTTTTTATTATTATGGGTGGGAAATGTTTTTTGGCCCATTGGTTTGTTTGTTTCTTTTTATTTTAATAATTATAATATGTCATATATTTTTCTGTTCGTTTTTGAATTTTAAATGACATAATTATAATTATTACTTAAAAAAAGAGTAGTGTTATGTTGTTTAAATATTTTGTAATTTTTAAATGTTTATGATGTTTAGCACTGTTTTTTATTTAAAGTAGTATAGATTTAGCTATCATGTCTAGGTATTCTAGCCCTTTGGTGTTTGGAAATAGTTGAGTTTTGTGTTGTAGGTATTCATACATTGTTTTAAATTGTTTACTGAGTTTAGGGCCGATTTTAGTTAGGGATTGCTCTAGACTTAGCTCTTGATAGCTTTGTTCTTTTTTGATAGCTTCTATAAGTTTATGTAGGGTTGGTTGTCCTCTTCCTATTGCGGCTTGGAAGGCATTATGCCATCCTTCCACTGCGTTGTTGGTTTTAGCTTTTTGAGCTAGAGTGCTATTGTAGATGTTCCACCAGGGGATTTAGAACTTGGGTTGTCTACGGTGGCCTGACCTTTGTAGCCTTCCCACCCAAGTATCTTCAAAGTAGTCTAGGAAGTGAGTTAGGGGCCCATTCCGATTGCGGGCGGATCGTCACCGCCGGCTCGGCAGTGGCGATCTGCCCGCCAAATGTCCCTGGTACTCCCCCGCCATATTAATATGGCCGGGGGCACCGCGGCGGACGAAAAGACCGTCCGCTGCTTTTCCGCCGGTCGACTTGTCGACCAGGCGGAAAAGGGACACAATATGGTGGCGGTGTCTGC
The DNA here is from genome assembly GCA_963921515.1 of Calotriton arnoldi. Lineage (NCBI taxonomy): Eukaryota > Metazoa > Chordata > Amphibia > Caudata > Salamandridae > Calotriton > Calotriton arnoldi. The sequence goes on from CAWUFW010020847.1 coordinate 12,080, forward strand.
AAGACACCGCCATTCATATTATGATGCGTGCGGTTATTGGCCTTTCCATGGCGGCTTTGCCGCCATGGAAAGGTATGCGGTGTTTGATATTGGGAGCCCGTTGCGGGCCCCCAGGGTGTCGGGGGGTGCACATGGGGGGTACCTATGGTACCCCCCCTCATTGAAATGCACTACGTGGCAGGCACCACGTGGTGCCTGCCATGTTGTGCATGGCAATGCTGTGCACAATCCTTTTACATTGCGAGCGGGACTGAAGCCAGCAGATCCACCCGCAATGTAAACGGGCCAGGATGCGCCCGCCAGTGTGGTGGGCGCATCCTAATTTGCATGGCGGGACCACGACAACATCGGCGGTCGGTCCCGTGCTCCGTTGCGGTCAGACAAAGTCCGCCCGCCATCGTAGCAGGCCCCTTAGTTTTGTTTGCTTGATAGGAAGGGTTTTCAAAAAGTATGTTGTAATGGTTGGCTACTTCAGTTGTTGGTACATAGGCCAGGGCTATTAATGTTTTAATTTGGTAGGCATAGTTGCTATTGGCGGCGCAATCTATACATAAAGTAGATTTTTGTAGGTGTCTCCAGATACTTTGGTTAAAGTGGTAATAGCAACCTTGTATTGCAGTGTGTGGGTATATTTTTAAAATTGATTGAATCATTGCTTGTACAAAGTCAATGATACGTTTTTGTGGAAAGTAGTTGTCGGTGTATTGTTTTATTATTGTTAGGAGCTATATGTAGGTGGTGTTTTGTTTATTTGGGAGTAGTGCGTATATGAAGGGGGTTAGTGTCTTCATATTCACTGTGTATGGTATATAGTTGATAAAAAGGCTAGGGGCAAACTTTGAATGTGCCATCCATCATCCACGTTTCACAGTTTTTAAGTTTTTGTAAGTTGTTGTTGGTGGCAAAGTTGATAATTCTTTTTTCCTGACTTTTATTGTCATGAAGAAAGAATTTTTCATCTTTGTGGGTGATGGTGTATTCTGGTAACATTTCTATTTCTGCAAAAGTTTGGTGGGTGGGTGATGTTTGAGCTGTAGCTCTTTTAGTTATGGCTATTAATCTTTTCAGAGTGGGGATAGATGGTAGTTTTCCTGTGACATGTTCAGGTACCCTAGTTAATACCTTTTTGAGTATTTGGGTACTGGTCTGTTGGGAGCTGGTACTTGCTTCTCTGATTGTTTCTAGAGTATCTCTGACTTTGATTTCAGTCACATTGGGGGGATGGTTGTGTTCTCTGACATTAACTACATTTGTTTCTACTGTAGTGGCTCTCCCATATCAAGAATCGGAGTAATAGTTACTTCATTTCCAATGTGTTTTGTTTCCAGTTATTATTTCTTGCGTATAAGTGTAGCCAATGTAGCAAAGAAGTAGTTTTCCCTTTTGTGAAGTTATGAATTTTGCTCCTTCTGCCATTTGTTTGTCTATCTGTGAAGATATGTACATATATATATTTGTTAATTATACGATTTTGAATAGTAAACGTTTGTATTATTATTATATTTGAAAGTATACTTACAGTTGTCTTGGTTTAATTTTCTTGATGTATATTTTATTGATTGTTGATGTTTATTCACTGACTTTTTTTCTGCTGGTTGAAAAGCAAAATGTTATTTTTATTAAAATGTTATATTTAATTATGTTATTTTGTTTATTTAATTCCTAATTTATTTAGTTTAGAAAAAAATACTTACTATTTTTAGTTGATGAAGTTTTTTGTTGATGTTGTATTTTGTAGTTTGTAGAAGCTGTGAAGAGAAAAATATTTGTTAATTATATTTGGTTTTTAATTTTTTATCGTTTTTTATTAGTTTGTTATATTTGTTGGTTAATTTATATACTTTCTTTGTTTTATATTTTTCTTTAATGGTGCTTTTGTCTGTGTTTTCGAAGTTAATCATTGATTTGACTTTTTTAGGTAGGGTTTTGATGAAGTGTAATCTGTGAAATGTGAAATAAAAGGTTATAGTTTTAGAATATTTGTTTATGTAGCTATTTTAGTCTCTATATTTATTTAATTGAAGAAAAATAAAACACTTACTAATTGTAGTTGATGAAGTTTATTTCGTTGATGTTGTTGTATGTTAAAGTTTGTAGAAGCTGTGAAGAGAAAAGTATTTGTTAGTAATATTTGTTTTTTTATTTAATTTATCGTTTTTTAATAGGTAGCTCTATTTATTGGTTAACTTATATACTTACTATACTTTACCCCCGCCATATTAGTATGGCGGGGGTACCGCGGCGGACGGGAAGACCGTCCGCCTCTTTTCCGCCTGGTCGACAAGTCGACCGGGCGGAAAAGGGTTTAATATGGTGGCAGTGTCTGCTAGACACCGCCATCCATATTAGCATGGGTGCGGAAACATGCCTTTCCGTGGCGGCATGCGGAATTCTCTTCCGGGGGCCCGTTGCGGGCCCCCAAGATGTGGGGGGGTGTGGGGGGTGCACATGGGGGGTACGCATTGTCATGGACATGGTGGCAGGCACCTCGCGGTGCCTGTCACCTTGTGCATGACAATGCACGCAGTGCATGTGGCGGGCGATGCTGTGAGCACCGCCCGCTACAATGCTGGGAATGGAGGATGCCACCGCCACGGTGGCGGTGGCATGCTAATCGCCAGTGCGGGACCGCCACACCAATGGCGGCCGGTCCCAGCACCGCTAGGGTGGCGGGCGGGCGGAATGTATTATTTTTGTTAATGTTGATTTTGTACTTATTTTTGAACGTAATTTTTGTTTTGAGTGTTTTTGGTGGAGTTATTGTGAAGTATAATCTGTGAAACATAAAAGAAAACGTTATAGTTTTGGTTAATTGGATTATTTTGATTATTAAGGGGCCGATTCCGATTCGGGCCGGAAAACATACCGACCGACTCGATACGGGAATATAGTCCGACCGACACGTACCGGCGCTGCCCGACCTGCGTAGTACGATGAAATGCAGGTGAATCACGACCGACTCGTACGGAACACAAGCCGAACGACCGAACCGCACGGAAACCAGCTATCCGGCCGGGAAACCACGCGAATAGAACCGACCGACACGCACCAGGTATGAACCCAACCGAAACGTACCCGCGAACTCCGACCCGCGCAGTACAATGCAATGCGTGTAAAACCAGACCGAGTCGCACGGAGCCCAAGCCGTACGACCGACACGCATACAAAACCCAGCCGAAGCAACCCAATACTCCGCGACCAACGCGTATGCCGCACATGAAACCTAGCAGAAACACAGCGTGAACGAGTCGGAGAAGCTCGCACGAGACAACTGCAGCGTCCTACTCGGTCAGAAGTACGTCTCCTACATGCACAAAAAATACAAATGAAAAAATACAAAAAAAAGGGCCAAACAAGCAATTACAAAGCCAATAAATACTGGGGGAAACATGGAACAAAGACACACCCACAACTCCACCCATATAAAGGCCACAAATCCCTACCATGATCCTTTGCAAATTCAACTGACCTGCCAGCACAGAACACCATCAGACAGCAAGCACAGACACACTCACAGCTCATCCATCACACAAGCCACACACCATTAGCACCTCAACAAATAGCACCCTCACATACACCCAGCAAAACCTACACTCACACACCCTCACTTGCACACACACACACATCAATCACCACCACCACCCATCACCATGCCCCCAAAGAAGAATCCAAAGTTCCTAGACAGTGAATTGGAAGTCCTGGTAGATGAGATCCTCAGGGTAGAGCCACAGTTGTTTGGCACATTGGTCCAACAGACCCCCATGTCGCAGAAAACCAAGATGTGGGAGAGGATCGTCGACAGGGTCAACGCACAATCACCATGTTTGCGCACAAAGGAAGACATCCAGAACAGGTGGTATGATGTGTGCAGGAGGGTCAAGGAACTACTAAAGAAGGATTACGTCTTGAGTCAGCGCACCGGCAGTGGCCCTCCTGCCAAACCAGTATACCTCAGGCCCTGGGAGGAGAAGGTGCGGGCCATCCTACCACCAGTGAGCGTATATGGACTATCAAACATCCCAGAGCCTGGTGAGTACCCAACAAATATACACAATATTGTGTGACAATACACACACATCACTGTCAAGGGGATACTCAAACCATGCACCCTTAGCAAATCCACAGCAACCAAAAGATAATCACCCTAAGATTTGTCTGTCAGTCAGATAAACACAATACATGCCATCTCATAGTGATATGTAACTGTGTCATGACATGTACAAACGTAACTACAAATACAGCAAGGCAGTGGCAGAAATCTAACCAACAAACACAGTCAGATATTTTGCCACCACTAGAACACCACCTCACAGGGAAGCTCACTGAAAGGAAGGAATTCTGTGTATGCTGGTGAAGTCAGTGTAGCCAATTGCATGATGGGAGTTGTAGTCACAGATATTGGTAACCCTCACAATTGGCCCATCAACAACACCCTGAACCATGCTCACATCACAGGGAGTGGAAAAGAAATGACAAGATGGCTGACACTGGGTACTGCTGTGGGGAGCACAAGGCCCTGCTGGGAACTGTGCACCAACCAACAACAGGACCACACTGCCAGCCATCTTGCCATTGCTGTCACACTCACACACAGTGAAGTCCACTCAAAAGGAAGGAAGTATGGGCATGCTGGGAAGGGGGGTGTAGGCAATAGCATGATGGGAGTTGTAGTGACAGATATTGGTCTCCCTCACAATTGGCCCATCAACACCACTCTGAACCATGCTCACATCACAGGGCGTGGAAAAGGACTGACAAGATGGCTGACACTGGGTACTGCTGTGGGGAGCACAAGGCCCTGCTGGGAACTGTACAACAACCAACAGCAGGACACCACTGACTGACATCCTGAAAGCCAACTTGCACTCCCTGCAATGGAAGCACGTTCCATGGTGGGATATCTGGCTGGGTGGGAAGGGGGACTGACAGCTCTGACCATAGTTACAAGCAGCTTTTCTCACACACCCCCTTAACACAAACTCCACACAACTCATCTGGGAGAATGCATTGCCTCACACTCTAATTAAATATCCCACAAAGAACAACCACACTGGGTTATGCTGTGTGAAGCACAGGGACACTTTTGGCACTTGTAGCCAAACATACGCCAGGACAACACTGTCAGCCATCCTGTCAGCACAGGCACACTACCCCACAGGGAAGCAGAGTCAAAAGGAAGGAAGTATGGGCATGCTGGGAAGGGGGGTGTAGGCAATAGCATGATGGGAGTGGTAGTCACAGCTCAACAACCCCCACCCACATGGCCCAGCAAGCTCACACTGAAGCATGCACACACCTCACAGGCAGTGAAAAGCCACTTCTAAGATGTCTGACAGAGGTGCTCTGCTGTGGGGAGCACAAGGCCCTGCTGGGAACTGGGCACCAACCAACAGCAGGACACCACTGACTGACATCATGAGAGTCAACCTGCACCCACTGCAAGGGTGGCATGCTTCATGGTGGGAGAACTGGTCTGGGGGGAGAAGGAGGTCCGGATGTCAACCAAATACCACCAATGCTGGTCATGCACACACCTCAACATCCACATAGAAATGCATCAGGTTGGCAGGACAATGAGCCACACCAATATCAACCTCTGACTGTGACAACTTAGGACAATGCAATGTACAGGCCCGCATCCAGAGGTACAGTCACAACTGTCATGTGTTTGAACCAGTGATGCCTGCAGAAACATAAGATACATTGTGCGTCTCTTCCAAAAACAGGTGATGATGGAGACACAGCAGCAGATGAGGAGGAGTCCCTGTCCCAGGCTCCGGGGGACCCTGAGCTCTCTGGTGTGGAACAGCCTCTGCCCTCATCGGATGGCGAAGACCAACCTGGCACCTCCGGTGGGAGTCATCATGCAGCACCAGCAGGACCACCATCTGCACCCCCTGCACCCATTCCTCCAACATCTGCCAACACACAGACCACCCCCGCCGACACAGACAGACCAAGGACACTCAATGACAACAGCACAGGGACCACAGCCCACTGTGAAGCAACGGACAACAACCCCAGTACCAACCCCCAAGGAGGCCGAGGGTCACCTGTGCGTGCCACGGCAGCTCCCGCACGTGTGTCCAGGGGTGGTGGTAGGGGTGGTAGGCAGAGGTCGCTGTTTGCAGAGGGATCTGGACTGCATGATGACCAACAACTGGCACGCATTGCTGAGGCGTACCAGAATAGCACGGGAGAGGTCAGCCAGGTAGTGGGGATCCTCAAGGACATTCAACAGCAGCAGGCTGCCCATCATGCCCGCTTGGACTCCCACATGTCCCGTGTGGAGACACACATGTCTGGCATGGATTCCAAGTGGGACACATTGGAAGAACTGACAGCGGTGCATAGGGACATATTGACATGCCTCCACCAGATTAGCACCAACATGTCCACACCTCCCTTTGTGCCCACAACATCTGGTGCCGCAACAACTGCAACTGCCACAGGGAGGGAGGATGACTCTGGTGGAGAGTCCTTTGCACCGCAGCGGCCTGCACGTGAGGGTCCCCCCAGAAAGAAGAGGGGTCGTCTGAGGAAGGACAACTGAGAGGCCGATGGCCATGGACATCCCCCAGGAACCCAACACCTGTTCTGGAAATTCTCCTTTGTGTGCAAACTGTTCACCCTGTTGAATGCAACACAACTCTCCCACATGACATGGGGAGTTTAAGTTGGACTAATGTATCAGATGACTGTGGACTATACTCAGGACATGTATGCTACCAACACTTCCAACTCATCTGGGAACTTTGGATTACAATACCAATGTACAGCACCCACCATCCTGTGCACTATCCTCACACATGTATGTAATAAACTCACTAATACACCATACTTGCCTCTGTTGTGATTCCAACGTTGTTTTTGTCATGGAGATTATGATCTGCTAAATGACACTGTGCATGCTAACTGCCACAGCAAGTTCAACACCGTCATGTGAGTCATGGCGACGTGACACATATGAGGGAGACACACCACTAGGGCTATACGACACATAGACACCAGTGCCATCGGACTCTTCGCCTACACTGATGTTGCCAGGAAATACAGTGGAATGCACAGACACCACACCTATTCAGAGTCTGTGTTAACTAGCCCACAGGTGCAGAAAGCAAATGTCAGTCAGATGTGTGACCACAGACAACGCACATCCCAAAGTGAAGCACAGGTTTATTACACATTTGCAACATGTTGTTTCCACTACAAATGCAAGGTAATCCCACGTGGCAGTGGCCACACAGTCAAAAAGTGTAGAAGAAATAAAGTCCAGGGGTGTGTGGCACATCACCTGTAGGGAAACAACTGCTGCCACCCTGAAAGCTGAATCATGGTGTCGGGGGATCCAAGTTGACCGAACAACTCTGTAAGCACCCTGTGAAGGACAGACATGACACACAGTCAAAAGCACTGAAGAACAGGACAGAACTGCAATACTCATGCCCAATACATGTCACAAGATACCTACACAAAACCAAGTTAGCATGTCAACACTGTTGGGGAGTACAGACTACCTGTAAGGACACATCGCTGCACGCATCCAGTCAAGTAGCATATGGCCACACTCAAACAGCACCAGAGCACCACCCACACATATCATGCAAACTCACATCATTGACATGACAACTCTCTGGATACTCACATTCAGCTGAAGAAGTTGGTGATGAGCTGTGTGCGGACATCACCCTCATCATCATCATCATCATCATCACTGGCATCATGGCCCAGGCCAGGATCCTCCACAGGTGGCAGATGTTGGTCATCGTCAACCAGGATGAGAGGCAACTCCTTCCGCACTGCCAGATTGTGGAGCATGCAGCAGACGATGACAATCTTGCACACCTTTGCTGGGGCATATGGGAGGGCCCCTCCTGTCTTGTCCAGGCAGCGGAAGCGGCTCTTCAGGAGACCAAATGTCCGCTCGATCACTCTCCTGGTCCGACCATGTGCCTCATTGTAGCGCATCTGGGCTGGTGTCACAGGGTTCCTGAGGGGTGTCAGCAACCACGGCATGTTGGTGTATCCAGAGTCACCTACAGACAGACAATTGCACATTAGCTGAGTTGGAAAAGAGGGTGGAATACAACATAGCAGAACACACACAATGGTACAAAGTCAGTACACACCGACAAGCCAGGCACGCTGGTTCTGCATCTGTGACATCATCCTCGGGATGCGACTACTCCTCATCACGTAGGCATTGTGTGCCGAACCGGGGAAACGGGCACACACTTGTGTGATGCTCATATCTGCAAGACATACCACCAGAGCATTGATTGAATGATAATGTTTCCTGTTCCTGTATGCCTGCTCATGTGCCTGTGGTGGTACCAAAGCCACATGTGTCCCATCAATGGAGCCAATGACATGTGGCATCCTCCCCAGGGCATAGAAGTCACTCTTGACGTCAGTGAGTTGTTGACGTTTAGGGAAATAGATGTACTGGTTCAGGTTTCTCAACATTGCCTCCAAAACATCGCGCAGCACACGGCTGAACATAGTCTGTGACATCCCACCAGCAGACGCCACAGTGTGCTGAAAGGTACCGGTGGCAAAGAAGTGTAGGGCTGCCATCACCTTCACCTTGGGGGTCAGCGCTGTAGGGTATGGCCGGCCAGGTTGCAAATGTGGGGCCAACTGCACCGCCAATTCCTCAATCTGCGCCCTGTTGAAGCGGTACCGCCGGATGCAGTCACGTTCCACCATCGTTGCAAGGTCAGGGAATGGTCTATGGACAGCTGGTGCCCTGCAGTGCATAGGTGAAGAAAGAAAGATTGTCAGTCACCCCACATATGTGCCATTGACCATACTCAATATCACATGATACATCATTACGAGACACAAGTACCTGATGTGTGTGCCGTTCTGTATGGACATATATGGCACCTACATGGCCAACATCTAACATCACAGTTCAACATGTGTTGACAACAAGTTCCTGGTTGTGCTATGGGAAATCATTAGGCTGTGTCACAGTACCCATTTACTGCTGTCACGTTCCAAACACACACCACAGTGACAGGTGAGGACAGATGTGCCACAGGCATCACAGCTCATTGACAGGTAGATTCCCAGGGACCCTGTATTGCCACATGGACACTGGCATGACATGGCGTATCATGTACACGTCAGCAAAACAACCATGACTCCCACAGGTAGTGGCCCCTGTTGCCTCTGCAGGACAGACATGGACGTCTGTGACGCACACACGCACAACATCAAAGTCCATGCACAAACAACGTTGATGTGGAGACTGTCTCCCATTGTGCACATGGAATCAGAGACATCGGAAACACAACATGCACACAGACTGTGGAGGGGCATCACAATTGTGGCAATGGGAGACGCTGTGACGTACATACCTTCCCACATGGGACTCAGGGGATATGTGACATGACATACACATACACAACCTGGAAATGTGACCATGCCACATGCTCTGAAATGAACAGTTGCACATCACAGTGGTCATGTGCACAACACACAAAGGATTCTTTCCCCATGAACACGTGCACAGCCTGGGAGTGGCTGCCCCCAAGTGCCAACCAAAAAACCACATGTTGACCCCCATACACAGAAAAGGTAATGCAGCCTTACATGCCTTAGGATACAGTGTGGACAGGCTGTGGTGTTGTAGGTGTGCCCCTGAGTCCCTGGCAAGTATATGTGGCTGGCATACGTTCACCAGTGACAAGCATGGTGACATATGCAAGTGACTTGTACAGGGACGCATTGTACAGCAATGGACCGATCGGTGCGCATGCATTGGCCATTGCATATGATGTGAGCGGGTACGCGTTGTACAGCAATGGACCGATCGGTGCGCACCCATCGGCCATTGCATATGATGTGAGCGGGTACGCGTTGTACAGCAATGGACCGATGGGTGCGCACCCATCAGCCATTGCATATGATGTGAGCGGGTACGCGTTGTACAGCAATGGACCGATCGGTGCGCACCCATCGGCCATTGCATATGATGTGAATGGGTACGCGTTGTACAGCAATGGACCGATCGGTGCGCACGCATTGGCCATTGCATATGATGTGAGCGGGTACGCGTTGTACAGCAATGGACCGATAGGTGCGCACGCATTGGCCATAGCATTTGATGTGAGCGGGTACGCGTTGTACAGCAATAGACCGATCGGTGCACACGCATTGGCCATTGCATATGATGTGAGCGGATACGGGTTGTACAGCAATGGACCGATCGGTGCGCACGCATTGGCCATTGCATATGATGTGAGCGGGTATGCGTTGTACAGCAATGGACCGATCGGTGTGCACGCATTGGCCATTGCATATGATGTGAGCGGGTACGCGTTGTACAGCAATGGACCGATCGGTGCGCACGCATTGGCCATTGCATTTGATGTGAACGGGTATGCGTTGTTTTTTTAAATACGCGTTGTACAGCAATGGTCCGATCGGTGCGCACGCATTGGCTAAGGCCTGGCATTGGAACAGACTCGTTTTCGAAGCTTTAACGAGTCTGATGCAGTGAATTCAGTTGGCCAGCCACAACAATGTTGCAAATTCATGGGTGTCATGAAGTTGAACTTTTGAAGGATGCTGTGGGCATGTATAAGTGGTGCAATTCCATGGATTGGCCAGATTCAGAAGATGTAAACGACTTGGACCTATCACTTTGGACACATGGGACAGTATCTGCCTCTGCAGCACACATATAATGCTGGCTGTTCCCCTGAGAGCTCACTTGCCTGCACTACATGCTCCAGGACGACATCTGCCACCAACACTGCTGCTGTCTCTGCATCCTCTGGCTACTACAATGGCACGTACTGTGGAGAGAGCCCCAGCCTTCAGCGCTGAGGAGAACCAGGCCCTGCTGGACAGCCTCCTTCCACAGTACAGCCAGCTGTATGGGAAACCAGGGGAGCAGGTGAGTGTGCTGTCCACTGCCTTACTAAATGTGCATGTTGTCTGACTAGCAAGACTTCCAGTGTGCACACCACTGGCTAGCATGCTCACTGAGTAGTTCTCACCCCGCAAAGTGTGTAGTTACATGCACTGAACAGGTATAGTGCAGTAACAGTGCATTCCAACAAGGTTTTACTTCCCAGGCAATGATACCATTTAGTAACTGCTGGTAAACTGTTCATAGCCATAGTTGCACTGCCTGTGTACATCATATGCCCCTGTGATTCAGACATGTATATCCAACTGTGTGATGCACGGATATGTTGCATGTGTAGTAATGGCCTTTTCACTTTGTCATCCTCACAGGTTGATGCACACCAGAAGCAGGAAATCTGGCTGACCATCGCCCGGGCAGTAAGATCATGGGGGACTACAAGCGCCGGATTCGCAACTGCCAGAAGAGGTGGCAGGACCTTCGTGGCTGGACCCGGAGGATCGCAAGGGTCTAGCTGAAGCTGTCACCTCCTCGCAGGAGGGGCGGACACCGGACCCTGACCACCCACATGCTCAGGATCCTGGCAGTGGTCTTCCCTGACCTGGATGGGCAGCGGAAGGCCAGACAGCAGCAAGGAGGGGGTGAGTCTATGACTGCACTGTGAACTTTGTCTGACATGCTATGTGCCCTCATCTGGCCTGGTTAAACTTTGTGCTGTGGCTTCGTTGTCAGGACTACTGGGGTGTTTATCGGTTATGGCTCAGCATGCCATCTGAGATGTGAGCATGAGAGACGATACTTGGGTGACATATAGGTGTTTGATCACTTGACTGTGCAGACTGGTGCATGCGACTGAGAAGTTCAGGCAGCTATTTTTCATTCACAGCAGACTGTGAGGTGTTCAAGGTCAGAGAGTTGTGTTTCATGTCTCCCATATGTCCAATTGGTATGACATGGACAAATAAGAGTTCAGATGATGTGGTTTGTGGGGGATGGACATGTGCACTTGTCAGCTACAGAACTTGCATTCCCCATGACCTAGGATTGTGACACAGTGCAGACTGTTGTTGGCTGGCTGCCCTGCCCATGTGACTGGAGACAGTGATGTATGACTTTGCAGGCATGCCTGTGCCATGGCATTAAACTTCCTAAGAGTGATCCTGCAGGGGAGTGACATGTGCAACATGCACCCCATTGTGGCATTGACTATGAGGACATGGGTGCATCATGGTGTCTGGTGCTGGTATGCATCACATGCATTTCAAATTAGACTCTGGCCATCCCTTTATCCAGACACCTGTACTGACTCAGTGGCAAGAGATGTGATGTGTGCATGTTCACATACTCCACTGTGTTCCCTGCAATGTCCAACAACTGGGTAGGTGGTGCATGTGTCCACACTGGGGTATTACCATCCGGCAGGCACCAGACAGATGGGTGCAAGCTGTTTGAGGGTAAATGGGTGGTCACACCCTTCTGCTTACCGGCTCATGAGAGCACGACCAGCACTCTGCTCGTTCACTTGAAAAGAAGGAACTGTGTGAAATACAGTGGCACTTTGTTAAGCAATTCAGTAACACCGAGAACTGTTCATTGAATGCTGCTCGTCAACACATGAGCAGGATGAAAATGAAAGCATCAACAATATTACTAATCATATTTTAAGTGAAGCACAAAGATCTATGTAACTATCTATCAGTGAGCTACAGCCTATGGGGCAAGTCTTAAAAGAGGGATCATGATTAGGCAAGCGCCTAGAAGGCAAATCTTAAATAAGAGAGCAAGAACCATCCAAGGCTACACAGTTTAAGCTAGGATAAATGCAATGAATTGGGTGTGGATGAGCTAAATTAGAGAGGCTGACAAAGCCAAAAGGCTAGCAATCAGAAACGAGCATTACCACCTTGAGAGTAGAAGTTCTAGGCCCAAGATCAGGAGAACGGCTGACCGGGAACCCTCCCCATGCAATGCACTGGTATGAAGAGTTCAGGGCGTGGACATGGGTGCAAACCTTTTATATGGCTTAATGCAGAACTCCTAGCCACAGTTGACGTGGGTCCTTGACCACACGCTTACAGTAACTGTGGGAAGTTTTTTGAAGAACAGAGAAGTGGTATCATGGTGAAAAGAGGGGCTTTTAGCAGGTGGTCGGAGCTCTTGACCGCAAACATAAGAAAAAGATAACTTTTACTGTAAGATGCTCTGAAATTGAGATTTCATATATTATTTCTCTGTCACGTAGCCGCCTTTTCAGTTTCAGTGGAGCAAGCGTGGAAAGTTTCATTAGTTAAAATTTTGCAAACATTGCTTGTGAAAGAGCAAGATGTACCAGCAGAGTGTCACATACATGTGGGCTGACCTTATTCTTGTGACTGTGGATATTTACAAGGGGGGGGCTGGTGCTGCAGTGGTTGGCACAGGTCCCTGCTGTCAGGTCAGGAAGGCCTACAAGATTTGTTGTATTAAAAAATGATAGCAAGAGGCAGTGGCCTCTTGGGCCTACATGTGTGTGTGCATCTAAGGAGGTGAGTTTGGGCCTCAGTGTATGTATCTAAGGGGGGGTGGACCACTGTGACAGGTACTAAAAGGCTAAAAGTAAAATGGACAGCTTAGGTCATCTATCAGGGCCTGACTGGTGGGGCCTATATGGGAGTACAAGACTTGCGTTATCCCTTTTCAGTGATTTCAATGATTGCGGGGATACCTTATGTATACATCCCTACATTACATGTGGATCATTCTTCTACACACCTTTATACATTTTTTTCCACATTTGTTATTTTTCCTTATTTTTCTTAGTATTTCCGGCATCATTCTTTAATTAATTTTTTAATTTTTTAATTCTTGATGGCATCATTAACCTCTCAATATCATATATATACCGGGAGTCTATCTTCTCTCGATGACTTTTATCGAGATAGAGTTCATTTACTGTTCCGACATGGTCACGTGAGGAGTTTCTCTTCCCCTAATGACCCGGTTCTTGCGATATAGTCTATTTACCATTTCCCCACGGTCACGTGAGGAGGGATTACACAGGTTTAAACCGCGCTAGGTATTGCCCATTTACGTCGCGGAATCCGAGGAGACTCGCCTTCTAACACTTGGGGTAAGAATAGGATGTTTCGTGCATCATTCGACACGTAGAACCAAGAGGGAACATTCACTTCTAACATTATTGTCTTTCATTTTGATAGCCGACACATCGTTGAATATGTAAAGCACGGGAAACCGCAAGCGACAATATCACGTACCGTGAGTCCTTTTTTCTAGAGTTATGTTTCTGAAACTTTATTAATCACTTACGAGATCGGCTTTCACAGTGGTTTTTTATCATTTCAACAGGTTGTACCACGTCCATTTTGGACAAATTAACTTTTCCATGAATTTCATGGATTATAAATATGAAACGTAAGTAAATGCAGGTCGACGACCTGGTTATTAACTTGGAGACACTCTTGATTGATTATTGATAAAAGTACGATACATCACATTTAAATGGAACGGCACCACGTTATTTTCTCACCGGTTACACTTGTCTATTTTAAGAATTTCCAAGACGGTTACACTTTTCCACACCAGGTTATCTTCTTTCCTTATATGTTTTAAGCATTGAAATTTTATTTCTCGCACATTGGTACCACATGATCACTTTTCTCATAAGAACCATTTAAAGAGATTTGGAAAGTCGGGGTTATAAGGTGTCTTTAAGGAATTTATTGATGAATGTTTTGTACATTATATAAAAAGGTATCAGCACATCAATTAATGCTGTATGTTTACTTATTATAGAAAATAAGTCCCCTGAAGAAGGGCTCGGCCCGAAATGCATTGGGCATATCATTTGAAATACTTGATGAACAAAAGTATTGTTGAAAAAAGAAAAGAATCAAAATAAACGAAACAAAGAGAATTCAAGAAACTCGTTTGAAACTTTATTGAAATTGCTCCTTTCGAGTGCACCCTGGGGACGTTTTTCACTGAAAAGGGATAATGCAAGTCTTGTATCATAGTACACCCTCATACTCAGGAGGGTGAACCAGGCTGCACCGACCCACTGTTATTACACAGTTTAACTTTATTTAACTTTATTTACCTTTACTAACACGCTGTGCGATTGTCCAAAATTGAATTGATAGTTGGTACTTTTTCTGAGTAAACACAGGACATACGCACCCAAAAGAAACATGTTATACGAAGATATATCCAATTTAAGAGAACAAAGAGCGGATACATTTCGATATTCCGAGGAAGACACACAGCAAATATATTCATTAATTGAGGAAACAGGAAGTGTCAATGCCGGTACCGGATCAAAACAAAGTAACATAAAACAACTACTATACATGTCTAAAAGAATAGTAAACCAACCTCTACATGCGAGCACACTCATCAAATATCATACAGTGCAAAGAATTCCGCGGGGTTTACGCATCTCTCTTAAATCAACACTATGTAAAAACAACTCTCGTTTCACAGAGAAATGGCATGCCATACTAAATAAGTGTTCTTTGGATCTCATTTTACTTATTATCGAAGAATTGGCGAAACTTATCGAAGAGCTTAATAAAGAAACACACCAGCTAAAACAGGAACTGAGTCAGGTAATGAATAAACAAGAATTGGATGAAATGTTAGACGACATAAATAAACAGTTAGACACATACACAAATGAAATCAACAAACGTAAAATCAGAAAATTTAAAAGAGACACATTGGATTACAAGTTGGGTGAGGTCTACAATTGGGCGGACATTTATGCCTGACGTCGACAGCAAAGACCAAACACTGGAAGATCCACGGATGACATGTCATCATCAGATGATTCGCAATTCAAAAGGAGACCACTGACAGAGAGAAGAGAGGTTGGCAAAGACAGTGAAACACCTTCCACATCAAGTAATCTTTCGTTGGAAACATCCGTCAATATTCCTTTTTTAGCAACAGGCTCAACCCAATTAGAAGAACCAGGAGGGGACGCACAAAAATCAAAAACACAATCAGACACGGTGTCAAAGAACACGAGGAGTCAAAGAATTTAGTCATTAACATCTCTAATCAACAAATAACCAAATTTCAGTCTAACGTTTTACAAAAAGGCACATCATATGTATCTACTTACCATTCAAATTTACTGGAAACACAGGTGTGCACGTATAAATTTCTTCGATCTTTAAGATTGAGACATTTCTTCACTAACGTAATAGAGACAACCTAAGAACAACCAAAGGACACATTATTGGGATTACGCAACAAAAGTAAATTCATACCACCAATCAGTCATAAAGTACTAGATGCATTTGAAAAGGTTTTGTCCAAAGACATTGAAAAGATTTTTAAACAGCCAAGATCAAAAAGTACAAATTTCACTCAAAAGGAACATCAAGCCTTAAAACAATTGGCAAACAATCCTCATATAACCATTCGACAAGCTGATAAAGGAGGAGCAATGGTGATAATGGATACTGAATTTTATATGGCAAACGTAAATGAACATGTTAATGACACCAGCATCTATACTAGAATCAATACGGATCCTACTAAACAATTCATTAAGATTCTAAATACCATTATAGAAAACGCTATAACAAGAGGCATCATTGGAAGTAAAGAAAAATAATTTCTTATCAAAAACAATCCAGCACAGCCGTACATATACATGATTCCCAAGATCCACAAGCACCCTATCAGACCTCCATGCAGACCCATAGTTTCAACCATCAATACAATACATGAACCGATTGGGAAATACTTGGATAAACATTTACAACCAATTGTTCAAACTATGTCAACATATATTAAGGATACAACCGATTTCTTAAACATTCTCGAAGAATTCAAACCAAAGTACAAAAAGGATATGATTTTATGTACCGTTGACGTTAAATCATTATACACGTCAATTCCACATAATCTGGGATTAGAAGCAGTGGAATCTTTTTTGTTATTGACTGACAAAGATCATGATTTAAATATTTTTTGATGGCCTTCTTCACTTCACATTATATCATAGTTATTTTAAATGGCATAATGATTATTTTATTCAAGCATCGGGTACTTCCATGGGAAATTGTGCAGCTCCTGCATATGCGAACCTGTTTATGTACAGATTTGAATTGGATAATATTTTAAATCAACCGGAATGGATCGAAAATTTAATCATGTACAAAAGGTACATTGATGATATTTTTGTCCTATGGAAAGGATCAGAATCATCTTTAACTTCAGCCATTGAGAAACTGAATAAAGTGAATGACAGAATTGGCTTCACGCATACCATACACCATCATGAAATATCTTTTTTAGATGTTATGATACACAATTTGGATGGAACATTGAACACCACGGTTTATACGAAAACAACCGATAGGAACAATCTTTTACATTTCAAGAGTTTTCATCAAACATCATTAAAGAAACATTTACCGTTTTCCCAACTACTACGCCTTAAAAGAATTTCATCTACACATGAATCATTCATGAATAGTATGATCACCACAGTTAACAAATTTCGAGAGAGAGGATATCCCGCTAACATTTTAGAGGAAGCAGCAACTAAGGTTCAAAAAATCGACCGAAAAAACCTACTCCAACAAGGGTCCAAGCCAGAAGAAGAAGACAGAATGGTATTTGTCTCCAAATATTCTACAAAGAGTTATAGCATAAAGAGAGTTATACTGAAACATTGGCCATTGTTAACCCTGGAAGATGATTTTAACGGAATTTTCTCAAAACCACCTAGATTTGCATATTTACGCACACGAAACATCAAAGAACTATTGAATCAAAAGGATGATCAAAAAAACAGAGTATACAAGGGTACACTACCATGCCACAATTGCGGTAATTGTAATGCCATAATCAAAGGTAATCATTTTCCTCACCCCAATATGGGGACGCCGATTAGGTTGAAAGTTACAGCTACTTGTGACAGTAGTAATCTTATCTACATGATAAAGTGCCCATGCGGACTAGCCTATGTAGGCAAGACGGAACGAAAAATAAAAACAGGGATCATCGAGCATAAGAGTAACATCCGCTTGAAGAATTCAAAATCCACCATAGCGATGCATTTCAATTCACATAATCATAATCCAAGTCAACTACGATTTTTGATACTTGAACAAACTCAATCACTTCCAGGAAGAGACAACACACAATACTTATTACGAAGAGAAATACTTTGGATTAATTTCTTAAATACTGTACATCCGAAGGGACTCAATGAACGTGTTGACTTTAATTGTTTTCTTTAAATCCAGGTCCCCTACAACATGGTATGGATAAAACATTCTATACTGGATTTCAGTCATTTGATCAGTAACCAACATGAATGCTTAGGATAATTATGCAGAAAGTTATAATCTTTATGACATGTATAGCAGTTGCTATGAGATTTATTTTTACTGTTTATGTTTATGTTTAAGTCTTTCAATGATTGCGGGGATACCTTATGTATACATCCCTACATTACATGTGGACCATTCTTCTACACACCTTTATACATTTTTTTCACATTTGTTATTTTTCCTTATTTTTCTTAGTATTTCCGGCATCATTCTTTAATTAATTTTTTAATTTTTTAATTCTTGATGGCATCATTAACCTCTCAATATCATATATATACCGGGAGTCTATCTTCTCTCGATGACTTTTACCGAGATTGAGTTCATTTACTGTTCCGACATGGTCACGTGAGGAGTTTCTCTTCCCCTAATGACCCGGTTCTTGCGATATAGTCTATTTACCATTTCCACACGGTCACGTGAGGAGGGATTACACAGGTTTAAACCGCGCTAGGTATTGGCACGTTTACGTCGCGGAATCCGAGGAGACTCGCCTTCTAACACTTGGGGTAAGAATAGGATGTTTCGTGCATCATTCGACACGTAGAACCAAGAGGGAACATTCACTTCTAACATTATTGTCTTTCATTTTGATAGCCGACACATCGTTGAATATGTAAAGCACGGGAAACCGCAAGCGACAATATCACGTACCGTGAGTCCTTTTTTCTAGAGTTATGTTTCTGAAACTTTATTAATCACTTACGAGATCGGCTTTCACAGTGGTTTTTTATCATTTCAACAGGTTGTACCACGTCCATTTTGGACAAATTAACTTTTCCATGAATTTCATGGATTATAAATACGAAACGTAAGTAAATGCAGGTCGACGACCTGGTTATTAACTTGGAGACACTCTTGATTGATTATTGATAAAAGTACGATACATCACATTCAAATGGAACGGCACCACGTTATTTTCTCACTGGTTACACTTGTCTATTTTAAGAATTTCCAAGACGGTTACACTTTTCTACACCAGGTTATCTTCTTTCCTTATATGTTTTAGGCATTGAAATTTTATTTCTTACACATTGGCACCACAAGATCACTTTTCTCATAAGAACCATTTAAAGAGATTTGGAAAGTCGGGGTTATAAGGTGTCTTTAAGGAATTTATTGATGAATGTTTTGTACATTATATAAAAAGGTATCGGCACATCAATTAATGATGTATGTTTACTTATTATAGAAAATAAGTCCCCTGAAGAAGGGCTCGGCCCGAAATGCATTGGGCATATCATTTGAAATACTTGATGAACAAAAGTATTGTTGAAAAAAGAAAAGAATCAAAATAAACGAAACAAAGAGAATTCAAGAAACTCGTTTGAAACTTTATTGAAATTGCTCCTTTCGAGTGCACCCTGGGGACATTTTTCACTGAAAAGTGATAACGCAAGTCTTGTATCATAGTACACCCTCATACCCAGGAGGGTGAACCAGGCTGCACCAACCCACTGTTATTACACAGTTTAACTTTATTTAACTTTATTTACCTTTACTAACACGGTGTGCGATTGTCCAAAATTGAATGCCTATATGGGAGTGCCATGTTTCATGGGCAGAGCAGAAAGGTACATAGGTCTGTGTTATATGGTAGAACAGAACCCTACTACAAAGGCCAGGAGGGGTGTGAGTGCCATGGTTGACCATCAGACTGACAATTGGCTTCTCCTAATCTGTGTGAGCACTTTTGGCAATGTTCAACTAAGGATGCCAGGGCTTGCTCTGTAATGTGCTGTACTTACTGTGGTGTGTGCGGTCAGTGCAGGTGACTGATGTTTGTCTGTTTCCCTAATTGTTTGCAGATACATCCACGGCCACAGGAGGGGACAGCTCCACGGACCAGGAGGAGCTGCAGAGCCAGACTGGGTCAGCAGCCGATGAGTGGTCGGAGGGACCCAGTGGCACGGAGGGCGAGTGGAGCCACACCGAGGAGTCCTCAGCACCATCCACCTCAGCTGAGGACCACAGCAGCTCGGAGGATGACTCCCTTGTGGAGGCGGGTGTCAGCAGCCACCACACCACAGCTAGTATGGCTGGCCCCGCCACCACCACCACCGCCCTCCCATCGGCTCCCATTCCAGAGGTCCGTGGAGGCTCCCGTGTTCTGGAGTGTGTCTCCTTCGTGCCAGGCACCGCACCCCCTGCCCCTGTGTCCCCTGCTGCCCTGAGTGAGGAGTCTGTGTACTTACTTCCCCAGCTCCATGTAGGGCAGACAGCAATGCTGAGTGTCCTCCATGCACACACCACTCTGTTGACACAGCTGGTGTCGTTCATGGAGGGCATCTCATCTGGCATGTCTGCCCTACAGAGGAGCAATAAGTCCATGGACTCCTCCCTGACGGCAGCAGTGTCCCTCCTCCAACAGTCCCTCACCCCTCCTACGTCTGCCCCATCCACACTTCCTGGCACCCTACCTGTCCCAAGCACATGCACACCTGCACAATCACCCAAACACACAGACACAAGCAGCACAGAAACACCCAAAACAAAGGCAAAACATGCACGCAAGCATCCTCAGGGGACTGATACCACACCCACAGGGGATGGGGAACAGACACACACACAGGCATCCACAGTCACTCCGCAGTCCTACAAATCCTCTCCCTCCAAGACCCCTTCCCCTGCCTCACCTGCAACCCCACCTAAACAGCAGCTCTTCCTCTGTGACCTCGGCCTCTTCCCCTCCGATCCAGCTGATCCAGCATACAGGGGGAAGAGGAAGTCCACCCACACAGAGGGGAGTGCCCCTCACCCCCAGACACCCTCCCCCAGGCACAGACAAACTAAGGCCCCCACACACAAGTCCCCCGGTCCCAGAAGAGCAAGACCCCACCACCACCCTGCAGCTCAACCACACAGTCTCCTTCCTCAATCCCTCAGGCCCCCACAACACTGGTTCCCCCACCACACCCTGCCCCAGGTTCCCCACCCACAGATACACCATCCCCAAAATGATCCGGCCTTCTCCCCTACCACTTGCTCTTCCAGCCTCACACCCCCGCTGAACATGTTTGTGCCACTGGTGTGGAGACCGTGTCCTCCCCTCTGTCCTGCCCACCTTACCTGAACCCCATTCTACTCCCCTGGAGATAGGCACTGCAGTGGAGTCCACTACCACCCCGTCTGAATTGGGCACTGCAGTGGGGAACCTGTCCACTCCATCTGGCCAGACCACTGCAGTGGTGCCGGCACCCACACCATCTGACTCATGCCCCCCAGTTCTGCCGGTACACACCATGTCAGACACCTCTACTGCAGTTGTCAGTGACTCTCCAGCACCAGCCACCCCTTCCCTGCCTCCTTCTGGTGAGCCCTGATTCTGTCCCTGCGGTGCCTGGCCTGCCCCCCCGTATGCCCCTCCGAGGGGAATGTCCCTGGTCCGTATCAGTGCAGGCAAGCAAAAGGTGACATCTGCCACTGTCACCCTGTTCGGACTTAACTGTTGGACTGGCCATTGGCCTTTGTCGTTTTTCTGGACTTTTCTATTTCACACACATATGCTGAATAAAGCTCCTTTCTGTTCTCTGGTGGTTTTGCTTCAGATGTACATGATGTTGATGATGCTAACCATGCCCTTGCTGCAGTGATGGTGATTTTTGATATCATGAAATTGAAGTGTTACTGTGCAGGACCCCATGTGGTCCAGGGGAATGTGTCCTATCCTGGTGTGTAGCCATGTCATCCTTTGCAGCAATATGAGGGTGTCATGTTTTCAATATTTGCCAATGGGATTTCCTACATTTAATTGCAATATCACATCTGTGGCTTACACCCCTGCACATCAGTTGTGCTTGCCATTGTTCAATTTGTCTATTTCCCTGACCGTGTGACCATCTCCACTGGACATGCAAGTTTGGGCATCAATGGGGAAGGACTCATCTGTGTTATCAGTGCAACTTGCTATACATGTGTGTTGGATCTGTGCAGATGATTTCGGTGGCACTCCCATGACCAGGTTGATGTGACGAGAGCCTTCATTTTGTGCTAATTGTTGACTGAGTGACCAAGTGTACTGCTGACATGATAGAGCCCTGCAGAGACAACGTATGGCACAGCTTTCCTTACACAGGAGTGGAGTCCCCTCATGGCAGTGTGTAATTCCGTGACATTGCCTGAGCCCAAGGTGTGTGTTGTGTGAGCATGTCTGTGTGTGTTCACTTCCATTTTGCAACGCAGGCTGGGATCCCTAGTGATGTTCCTGTTTGTGATGCTTGCTGAGTTGACCTATGTTCCCCCCAAATCTTCGCACTGGGTTCTCTGGGATGTGGCTGCACGGCACATTACTGGTCATCAGGGTGTCATCCATAGGTGTGTTTGCTGTCAGGGCTGAGTTTGTGGGCAAACGCAGATGAGACACAGTCAGGATTCCCTTGGCACTTGTTGGTTACACAAGTCATGTAATTTACAGTTTGGGTTAGCTTTCAGTGATTGTGACACGTTGTGTGTGTGACTGCTGCCACTCCTCAGGGTCAGAGCTGCAATGTTGGAAGTTGTCTATGTGTGTTCTTTGTGGGTGACCTTGACTTCTTCATTGGTGTGTGACTGTGTCCGGGATCCCATTGATTGTGGTGGATTTCACGTCATGCCCATGTACGGCGTACTGTGCAGTGTGTCAGACATTCACAAGTCTTGTTGACTGGCCATGTGTGATGGGTTTCTGCACCTTCGTTCCCACCACCACCCCTGGGATTGTCATGGGTGCATGTGCAATGTCACCAGTCCATGTGAGCTTCACTGCTGCACATTGGTGGAGATCAAGGTGTGTGGTGTTGAGTGTGTGCAAATGAGAGTTGTTGCACGGCTAGACCCCTACCTCCATGTTAGCCTTGGCTGACAGGCCGTGCTGATTGATTTGTGCTTGTGTAGGTGTGATGGTAGTTTGTTGCTCAGGACACATGACTGTGGTTCACAGTGTGAACGACATCTAGCTTTGTCATCAAAGTGGGATTGTCATGCAGGCCAGGGTCACCACAATGTGGGGTCCCTGGGGGTAGTGCTGTGGTGGGTCTGTCTCTTGCTGTGTTATTTGCTGTTCCTACAAGCTTGTGTGACGTGTAATTTGGGCTCCCTCTCATCTAACAATGCCTGATTGCCCACATAGGGGAATCCGATCCATGAGTTACTTTTGTGTGGCACTGTATACACATCTGTGTAATTGGGATTCAGGCCTCCTCATGTGTTGTGTGGTTGCCTGGGGACACTGGCACACACCCCATCACCTGTTGTGTTTGATATGCAGTGTGAGTCTGCCTGTTTGTGTTTGTGCATCTGCACTACTGCATTGGCATATCTTTAGTGTGCCATTGGCTGTATGTTGTTTGGTGGGTTTCCCCTGCTGTCCCTGGGACTCCTAGGTCATCAGTCAGCACAATGATCATGGTTTGTATGTCCCATTGCTGCCATGGTATGGTATTTGTTCACCTCACAACTACAGTCTCCACAGGATATCTACATTTGTGTGTCCATTGGTGCAGATATATGGGGCTGCATTATGATGGTCACTTCTGTCATTGTGTTATTGACGAATGTTGACAATGTCAGCCCCCATGGGTGATGTTTGTCTGCACATGGCCAAAGGTATATCTTATTTGCACTGCACTGTTTGCCTCACCCAATGTTTGTTGCTATGGGACACAAGCACTACTATGCCACAGATGTGTTTGTTGTTCTGTGACCAGGAATCATCCATGCTGTTTGGCATTTGCAGCTTTTCTCATGACAACACTTACATTTTGGTCACTGTGATGATGGGGTTTTAGACCCCATTGCCACAATGCTCAAAATGTGCTTCAGCTATGGACCCCACACTTACCTTTTGGTCACTGTGGTGATGGGGGTTTAGAGCCCATTGCCACAATGTTCAAAATGTGCCTCAGGTATGGACCCCACACTTACCTTTTGGTCACTGTGATGATGGGGTTTTAGACCGCATTGCCACAATGTTCAAAATGTGCTTCAGCGATGGACCCCACACTTACCTTTTGGTCACTGTGGTGATGGGGGTTTAGACCCCATTGCCACAATGTTCAAAATGTGCCTCAGGTATGGACCCAACACTTACATTTTGGTCACTGTGATGATGGGGGTTTAGACCCCATTGCCACAATGTTCAAAATGTGCTTCAGCTATGGACCCCACACTTACCTTTTGGTCACTGTGATGATGGGGGTTTAGACCCCATTGCCACAATGTTCAAAATGTGCTTCAGCTATGGACCCCACACTTACCTTTTGGTCACTGTGATGATGGGGTGTTATACCCCATTGCCACAATGTTCAAAATGTGCTTCAGCTATGGACCCCACACTTACCTTTTGGTCACTGTGATGATGGGGTGTTATTCCCCATTGCAAAACACACAAGATGATGGACGGAATGCTGCACATTGGCAAACATTCACCTCCAGTCACAGATCTGGGTTTAATCCATCGTTATTTTGCTTCACCACGCCACCCCAGTTCAGACATAGCCATATGCAAATCAGTCTTGACCCTGTGCCTCATGGGAACAGTCCAGACCAAACTGCCAAGCCATGTCTTCCCTGGACCAGAATCAAGCATCCTAGGACCGGTTTCAGGCTATCAGCCTTCATCAGCCAGGATAGCTTGACTCCAGTGGCGTAGTGAGCACAGGACCCACGTCTGGGCATACCCTTCCCACTTAGGGCGAAATGCAAACACACAAGATGATGGACGGAATGCTGCACATTGGCAAACATTCACCCCCAGTCACAGATCTGGGTTTAATCCATCGTTATTTTGCTTCACCA
The DNA here is from genome assembly GCA_963921515.1 of Calotriton arnoldi. Taxonomy (NCBI): domain Eukaryota; kingdom Metazoa; phylum Chordata; class Amphibia; order Caudata; family Salamandridae; genus Calotriton; species Calotriton arnoldi. The sequence goes on from CAWUFW010020847.1 coordinate 37,082, forward strand.
CGCCACCCCAGTTCAGACATAGCCATATGCAAATCAGTCTTGACCCTGTGCCTCATGGGAACAGTCCAGACCAAACTGCCAAGCCATGTCTTCCCTGGACCGGAATCAAGCATCCTAGGACCGGTTTCAGGCTATCAGCCTTCATCAGCCAGGATAGCTTGACTCCAGTGGCGTAGTGAGCACGGGACCCACGTCTGGACATACCCTTCCCACTTAGGGCGAAATGCAAAACACACAAGATGATGGACGGAATGCTGCACATTGGCAAACATTCACCCCCAGTCACAGATCTGGGTTTAATCCATCGTTATTTTGCTTCACCACGCCACCCCAGTTCAGACATAGCCATATGCAAATCAGTCTTGACCCTGTGCCTCATGGGAACAGTCCAGACCAAACTGCCAAGCCATGTCTTCCCTGGACCGGAATCAAGCATCCTAGGACCGGTTTCAGGCTATCAGCCTTCATCAGCCAGGATAGCTTGACTCCAGTGGCGTAGTGAGCACGGGACCCACGTCTGGGCATACCCTTCCCACTTAGGGCGAAATGCAAAACACACAAGATGATGGACGGAATGCTGCACATTGGCAAACATTCACCCCCAGTCACAGATATGGGTTTAATCCATCGTTATTTTGCTTCACCACGCCACCCCAGTTCAGACATAGCCATATGCAAATCAGTCTTGACCCTGTGCCTCATGGGAACAGTCCAGACCAAACTGCCAAGCCATGTCTTCCCTGGACCAGAATCAAGCATCCTAGGACCGGTTTCAGGCTATCAGCCTACATCAGCCAGGATAGCTTGACTCCAGTGGCATAGTGAGCACGGGACCCACGTCTGGGCATACCCTTCCCACTTAGGGCGAAATGCAAAACACACAAGATGATGGACGGAATGCTGCACATTGGCAAACATTCACCCCCAGTCACAGATATGGGTTTAATCCATCGTTATTTTGCTTCACCACGCCACCCCAGTTCAGACATAGCCATATGCAAATCAGTCTTGACCCTGTGCCTCATGGGAACAGTCCAGACCAAACTGCCAAGCCATGTCTTCCCTGGACCGGAATCAAGCATCCTAGGACCAGTTTCAGGTTATCAGCCTTCATCAGCCAGGATAGCTTGACTCCAGTGGCAGAGTGAGCAAGGGACCCACGTCTGGGCATACCCAGCCAACTTAGGGCGAACAAAGAAAACACAAGGAGATGATGGACGGAGCGCTGAAACTTTTCAGACACTCACCCCCAGTCACAGATCTGGGTTGAATCCATCATCATTCTTTAGCTCACTTCGCCACCCCAGTTCAGACACAGCTATATGCAAATCAGTCTTGACCCTGTGCCTCATGGGAACAGTCCAGACCAAACTGCCAAGCCATGTCTTCCCTGGACCAGAATCAAGCATCCTAGGACCGGTTTCAGGCTATCAGCCTACATCAGCCAGGATAGCTTGACTCCAGTGGCGTAGTGAGCACGGGACCCACGTCTGGGCATACCCTTCCCACTTAGGGCGAAATGCAAAACACACAAGATGATGGACGGAATGCTGCACATTGGCAAACATTCACCCCCAGTCACAGATATGGGTTTAATCCATCGTTATTTTGCTTCACCACGCCACCCCAGTTCAGACATAGCCATATGCAAATCAGTCTTGACCCTGTGCCTCATGGGAACAGTCCAGACCAAACTGCCAAGCCATGTCTTCCCTGGACCGGAATCAAGCATCCTAGGACCAGTTTCAGGTTATCAGCCTTCATCAGCCAGGATAGCTTGACTCCAGTGACGTAGTGAGCACGGGACCCACGTCTGGGCATACCCTTCCCACTTAGGGCGAAATGCAAAACACACAAGATGATGGACGGAATCCTGCACATTGGCAAACATTCACCCCCAGTCACAGATCTGGGTTTAATCCATCGTTATTTTGCTTCACCACGCCACCCCAGTTCAGACATAGCCATATGCAAATCAGTCTTGACCCTGTGCCTCATGGGAACAGTCCAGACCAAACTGCCAAGCCATGTCTTCCCTGGACCGGAATCAAGCATCCTAGGACTGGTTTCAGGCTATCAGCCTAAAACAGTAAGGATAGCTTGACTCCAGTGGCGTAGTGAGCACGGGACCCACGTCTGGGGGTGAATGTTTGCCAATGTGCAGCATTCCGTCCATCATCTTGTGTGTTTTGCGTGTTATACCCCATTGCCACAATGTTCAAAATGTGCTTCAGCTATGGACCCCACACTTACCTTTTGGTCACTGTGATGATGGGGTGTTCTACCCCATTGCCACAGTGGTCATGGTCTGCTTGCATTGTGGAGGCCACACACATTTATGTGTGACACATGTGATAGGGGGTCACATTGTATTCTCAATGTCATGTTCAGCGTTGTAGGCATTTGACACAGACTACAAATGCTTGTCATGGTGTTGGTGGGATGTATTTTCAGACATTCCTTATGTTGGAGTATGCTGGTTGTGTCATGCATTACCCGTCCTATGTGTAGGGGTGGTGTGGGTGGTAGGCATTCATCCCCCTATGAGTGGGGATGGTAGTAGTGACGGGCATCCAGGCCCCCCTGAGTAGGGGTGGTGGTAGTGGTAGGCATCCAGCACCCTATGAGTGGGGATGGTGTTAGTGGTAGGCATCCATCCCCCTATGAGTGGGGATGGTAGTAGTGACAGGCATCCAGGCCCCCCTGAGTAGGGGTGGTGTTAGTGGTAGGCATCCATCCCCCTATGGGTGGGGATGGTAGTAGTGACAGGCATCCAGGCCCCCCTGAGTAGGGGTGGTGTTAGTGGTAGGCATCCATCCCCCTATGGGTGGGGATGGTAGTAGTGACAGGCATCCAGACCCCCCTGAGTAGGGGTGGTGTTAGTGATAGGCATCCATCCCCCTATGGGTGGGAATGGTAGTAGTGACAGGCATCCAGGCCCCCCTGAGTAGGGTTCGTGTTAGTGGTAGGCATCCATCCCCCTATGGGTGGGGATGGTAGTAGTGACAGGCATCCAGGCCCCCCTGAGTAGGGGTGGTGTTAGTGGTAGGCATCCATCCCCCTATGGGTGGGGATGGTAGTAGTGACGGGCATCCAGGCTCCCCTGAGTAGGGGTGGTGGTAGTGGTAGGCATCCAGCACCCTATGAGTGGGGATGGGGTTAGTGGTAGTCATCCATCCCCCTATGGGTGGGGATGGTAGTAGTGACGGGCATCCAGGCCCCCCTGAGTAGGGGTGGTGGTAGTGGTAGGCATCCAGCACCCTATGAGTGGGGATGGTGTTAGTGGCAGGCATCCATCCCCCTATGAGTGGGGATGGTAGTAGTGACAGGCATCCAGGCCCCCCTGAGTAGGGGTAGTGGTAGTGGTAGGCATCCAGCACCCTATGAGTGGGGATGGTGTTAGTGGTAGGCATCCATCCCCCTATGGGTGGGGATGGTAGTAGTGACAGGCATCCAGGCCCCCCTGAGTAGGGGTGGTGGTAGTGACAGGCATCCAGGCCCCCCTGAGTAGGGGTGGTGGTAGTGGTAGGCATCCAGCACCCTATGAGTGGGGATGGTGTTATGGTAGGCATCCATCCCCTTATGCGTGGGGATGGTAGTAGTGACAGGCATCCAGGCCCCCTGAGTAGGGGTGGTGTTAGTGGTAGGCATCCATCCCCTATGGGTGGGGATGGTAGTAGTGACAGGCATCCCGGCCCCCTGAGTAGGGGTGGTGTTAGTGGTAGGCATCCATCCCCCATGGGTGGGGATGGTAGTAGTGACAGGCATCCAGGCCCCCTGAGTTGGGGTGGTGGTAGTGACAGGCATCCAGGCCCCCTGAGTAGGGGTGGTGGTAGTGGTAGGCATCCATCCCCCTATGAGTGGGGATGGTAGTAGTGACAGGCATCCAGGCCCCCTGAGTAGGAGTGGTGGTAGTGATAGGCATCCAGGCCCCCCCTGAGTAGGGGTGGTGGTAGTGGTAGGCATCCATCCCCCTATAGGTGGGGATGGTAGTAGTGACAGGCATCCAGGCCCCCCCTGAGTAGGGGTGGTGGTAGTGACAGGCATCCAGGCCCCCCTGAGTAGGGGTGATGGTAGTGGTAGGAATCCAGCACCCTATGAGTGGGGATGGTGTTAGTGGTAGGCATCCATCCCCCTATGAGTGGGGATGGTAGTAGTGACAGGCATCCAGGCCCCCCTGAGTAGGGGTGGTGGTAGTGACAGGCATCCAGGCCCCCCTGAGTAGGGGTGGTGGTAGTGGTAGGCATCCAGCACCCTATGAGTGGGGATGGTGTTAGTGGTAGGCATCCATCCCCCTATGAGTGGGGATGGTAGTAGTGACAGGCATCCAGGCCCCCCTGAGTAGGGGTGGTGTTAGTGGTAGGCATCCATCCCCCTATGGGTGGGGATGGTAGTAGTGACAGGCATCCAGGCCCCCCTGAGTAGGGGTGGTGTTAGTGGTAGGCATCCATCCCCCTATGGGTGGGGATGGTAGTAGTGACGGGCATCCAGGCCCCCCTGAGTAGGGGTGGTGGTAGTGGTTGGCATCCAGCACCCTATGAGTGGGGATGGTATTAGTGGTAGGCATCCAGCACCCTATGAGTGGGGATGGTGTTAGTGGTAGGCATCTATCCCCCTATGGGTGGGGATGGTAGTAGTGACAGGCATACAGGCATCCAGGCACCCATGAGTAGGGGTGGTGTTAGTGGTAGGCATCCATCCCCCTATTAGTGGGGATGGTAGTAGTGACAGGCATCCAGGCCCCCCTGATTAGAGGTGGTGGTAGTGGTAGGCATCCATCCCCCTATGGGTGTGTATGGCATTGGTGGTAGCCATCCCGCCCCTATGGTTCTGCTGTTGCTAGTGTACGTCATTTCTGCATCCCTATGTGTATGTGACATATGTAGGGTACGTGTCGTTTGTTTGTCTTGTGAGTGTTTGACATACCGTCTGCGCCGTACGAGTCCGTACCGGTCCCAGTAATAGATGTAGAGAATTGGTAGGACCTGCGCGATGGGATTCATGGTTTGTTCGTCTCGTTCTGGTTTCTCGTGGCTTCGACTCGTACTCGTCGCTGGCTTGTTCGTCTCGTAGCCGTGGATCGTCTTGTGGCACGAATCGGAGCTTATGTACAGCTCTCCCGGATGCTCTGACGTGCCGGACGTAGCGACGGGTTCGGCGCGTACGGAGTGCGCATCGTACTAGTCCGGCCGGAAGGTGCTGTGTATTTGCTTCCGTGCGACTCGATTCGGCGTTTACGGATCCGGCTCGGGCGGGGAACAGGAGCTGGTATGGGTAAGTACGGCTTGCTCGGAATCTGGGCTGTTATGCACATCGTACTTGCTCGTTGGGACGACTGTTCGAATCGGTCGGGAAACACACATTCGGCTGGGTTTTTTTCCTGACGAATAGTGTTAGGTGTGCTTCCGCCCGAATCGGAATCGACCCCTTAGTCTCTATTTTTTTATTTGTAAATAAAAAATATACTTATTTTTTTAGTTGATGAAGTGTCTTTTGTTGATGTTGTGGTTTTGTTGATTTCTGTAAAAGCTGTTCAGAAAAAAACATTTTGTTAGCTATGTTTTATTTTTTATTAAATTAATTCATTTTAAATAGTTTACTTTATTTGTTGGTTAAGACATATACTTACTTTGAGATATATTTTTTATAATGTTGATGTTATTATTGTTGTGTACGTAAATCTTTGTGTTGAAATTTCTAGGTGGAATTTTAGTGAAGTTAAATCTGTGATATGTAAAGGAAAACATGTTATAGTTATTTTTAGTATTAATTTTATTTATTTAGTTACAAAGTTTTGTGCTTACCTTTATTGAGGGATTTTTGGAATAGTTGTATATGTAGTTCATCATCATAAAAGCTTTATTCGATCTTAAATACAAACAAAGATCACAAAAGCACAGACATTAACAAAAATAAAATTCATCAGAACTCCAGTAAATACATTAAAATTACAGAAATATCCTGATTTTTAGATTAGTTAAAAAGCTTTCTTTTCTTTACACAGGCCCAGAGGAAATTTGCCATTACGTAGCTAATAAAAGAATTGCCAAGTTTTTTTAGATAGATAAGGGCCACTCTACATTGCCTAAAATTGTACTGTTTGAAAACTGGTAATAAATATATCACTCGTTCCTCTTTGTACAGATCACAGAATAAAATAATGTGTAAGCGGATTGATCTGAACATTCCGTCACATGGGCAAGGAGAAAGGTCACTAATCTTATATTTTCCCGCTGGATACCCAACCAACACAGGGAACAGATTCAAACGGAATCTTACTAGTATGAATCTGTGTTTTAGATTTAAAATCTCCTCTAAGTAATGATAGTCAGACTCTAGTAGGGGTGCGAGACTCATATATGTCCTGACTAATGGCATATCTTTGTGTATCTCTGTACGCTCAAGGGCCATGTGAGCCAGATATTTTTCTTTTAAATTTGTCTTTGAGATTTGGAGACAATTGCCTGGATTTTTATACAGGTCCTCTATGCCCAGTCTAGTCAGAGTCGATCTTACATAGCCCAACCATCTTACTTTGTGCATGTTATCCAGCTCGAGTTAGTCCTTTATAATGTGTTGTGTTAGGGGGAGCGTGTTCTTCCTCCAGATTGAGTGCCATAGCACTAAAGGGGCTAGTCTTATCTGATCGCTGATGAACGGAAAATCCAATTCCGCATGGCAGTTAAAATTGGGACATGAGACTGGTAAGGCAATTAGCCATTTCAGAAATGTATCTTCAATAGTCTGCACATGGGCAATATTAGAAGTACCCCACACCCCCGCTCCATAAGTAGTCAGGGATATTGTCTTTGCCTTGTAGATACTTTTTATAATTCTTAGAGGCTTAGAGCCCAATCTTTTAGAAAATCTAATAATACCTGCCAGGCTTTTTTCCATTGCCAGCCCCCTGTTTTTAATCATAGGTGCCCAACTATGGTGCTTATCAAATACGACACCCAAGTAGGGGAAGGAATCAACTGTCTCCAGTTTGCGAGCCCCTAAGTAGAAGAATGGGATTTTACCTCGCCCTGCATGCCTGGCTATTAAGATAAATGATTTTGATTCATTTACCCTTAGATCAAGGGAGCTCATAAACGAGGTATAAGCTGTTAGCATGTGTTGCAACGCCCTCCCCGTTCTGGCCACTAAGACTGTATTGTCTGCATAAGCAAGGAGAGGCAGTGATAGTGACCCGAACTTTGGGGTGTCCTGAGCTATACCTGCCAGTGCCGCTCCTACCCCATTCGTATATAAGGAGAAAAGGAAAGGGGCGAGAATGCACCCTTGCCTAACTCCACGAAGAATCTTAAAAGAACAGGTACAAGCCCGGTCCTTACCAAACCGCACCGAGGCAGTAGTCTGGGAGTAGAGCTGTCTAATGAACAGGAGTATTGGAGGATCCACCCCATGAATATGTAGTTGTTTTTAGTTCTGTGTTCTCTCTCGCAAAGGTTCGCGCTTTCTCCGTGGTTGTCCGTTATACGGTACATTTTATGTTAATTGATTGACTGGCTTTATAGTGTTTATTTAATTAGTTAGAGTTTTCTATTGGTTTGTGTTGGTGTATTTTAAATTTATTGGTCGAGATAGCTTTTTAAATTGTTTTAGCTGTTACCATTTAATTTGTTTCACATTTATTATGTTTATTTATTGTTTGTTTTTATTTTGTTAATTGTTGTTATTTAAAATTATATGTAGATAAATGTGATATATTTTTTATATATGATATGTAGTTGTGATATATTTTTGATGTTGTATTGTTTGTTTATTTATTTGTGTTGGGATTTTTAATTTATTTGTTTTAATTAATTTTATTATTTTGTAATAATATTTTGGGTTTGTTTAAAATATTTGGTATATTTTATTTTTATTATATTATTGCAAATGGTATTTTTTTATGTGTAAATGTTATTTTCAATATAGTTTATATGTATTTTATCGATGTTTGCGTTGTCAATATTGTTTATATCAATGTTTTTGATGTGTTTAATGTTATTTTAATGTTATCGATATATTTGTTTTCTTTATTTTTGTGACAATATTTTTGTCATCGAGATTTTTTTAGACGATATTTTTTTATCGATGTTAGTGTCATTTCTGTTTTGTGTATTGTGTCTCGATATTTTTGTATACTATATTGTTGTCTTGATAGTTTTGCAGTGCGAGTCTATGTCGTATCAGTGATCCTTTTCAGTGAATTTACATATATTCACTGAAAAAAACAAAGGTTACAGGGATGTTATAGTTAGGAAGTAGAATTAAAAACCCTAGAAATTCACCAAAAAATTCAAAGGTTACAGGGATGTTATAGTTAGGCTCAGGTTTCACTTGTACAAAACCATAGAAATTCTGCAGTTATAGTTACCTGAGCTAACTATAACTTATGCCCCAGCAATTCACTGATTATGACCTCACATATTACATCCCTCATGAGATGGTCAGTGACATCACTGATGACATCACTGATGACATCTCAAATGACATCACTGATGCATCATCCAGTGAGTGTGTTTTCTAAGAATTTATGAGTGTTAAACATATATACTAAGCTACTACAAAAGTTTAATTAGTATACTAGGGGCCAGATATACAACCCTTTTTTGCTGTCGCAAACAGGAGATCAGCCCTTTTGCGACCACAAAAAGGGGTCCAGGCATGTACAATTGCTATTTTGCGAGTCACTGACTCGCAAAATAGCGTTTGCGAGTCTTGCTATAAGGAAGGGGTGTCGCTTCCTAAGAGTGAGTCTCAATGCCATGTACTATTGTTTTGCGACTGCATTTGTGGTTGCAAAACACTCACAGTTTACCACCTACTTCAAGTAGGTGGTAAACCACTCGCAAATGGGAAGGTGTCCCCAAGGGACACCATTCCCTTTGTGAGTGTGCGCGAAAATATTTTTTAAGAGCAGGCAGTGGTCCCAGGGACCACTGCCTGCCCAAAAAAAAAGAAACTGAAAAGTTTCAATTTTCATTTTTGAATACATCCCGTTTTCCTTTAAGGGAAACAGGCTGCATTTAAAAAACTAAAAACTGCTTTATTTAAAAAGCTGTCACAGACATGGTGGTCTGCTGACCCCAGCAGCCCACCATCCCTGGGAGTGCTAGCCATTACCAATGGGGTTGCAAATTTCGCTTGCCTCATGAATATTAATGAGGCATGCAATTTGCGACCCTATTGGGAATTGCAAACAGTGTCTGAGACACTGTTGTACATTCACTTTTACGAGTCGCAAGTCGGCGCATTTTGTGACTCACAAAAGTGAATGGTCATACATCTGGCCCTAGGTGTTCTACTAATGAGTGATACTACTTTAAAACATATAATATGTGAGTGCCTGTGTGTATCCATGTGTGAGTGGGTTTCTGATTGGCTACATGGGTGTGAGAGTGTCTGTATGGGTGTGTAAGTGTGTGTGTGAGCTACTGTGTGGGTGACTGAGTGGCTGTATTGGTGAGTGAGTTGGTATATCAGTGGCTGTATGGGTGGGTGAGTGTGAGTATGAGTAACTGTATGGGTGAGTGAGTGGATGTCTGAATGGCTGTATGAATGAGTGACAGGGTGTGTAAGTGTGCTGTTTGTGAGTGAGTTGCTCTTTGAGTGGGAGTTTCGTTAAGTGAGTTGGTGCATGAGTGGCTGTATTGGAGACTATGGGGCAGATTTACAATAAACTAATGCAGCACGGTGCAGCAAGTCATTTTGCTGTGCCACGCTGTGTTCGTTTTAAAGCACAGGGATGCGACTTATTCACAACAATATGTTGCATCTCCGTGCTTCCCCCAGTGCTGGCACACACACTGCTGCCATGCTCCGATGCAGGCACCCTTGTACTATGGTGCAAGGATGCCTGCGTCACGGGGATGATTGTTTATGTGCAGGAAGGATAAGCAATCAGAAATGGCGTTTTACAACTTCTATGTGTGCTGCATTAGCACACATAGAACTTGTAAAACTTCATTGATTTAAAGTATTGTTTATGCACAGGAAGGGACACCTTCCTGTACATAAACAATCACCAGAGGTGATTTCCTCTTTCTATGTGTGCTGCAGAATGCAGCACACATAGAAAGAGGAAAACAACGAGGAGAAAGTAATACATTTCTCCTCGTTGCGCCTCCCTATGCCTCCCCTGGGGAGGCGTGGCATTAAGACGCATTTCCAGATTTACAATTTCTTTTAAATCTTGAAATATGTCTGGTACCATGGGTGTTGCGTGAGAACACCCACAGCAACACCCATGAAACTCCCCTTTCAAGCAAAGAGCTGCGTGTAAAGGGGCCGTATTTACAAGGAAAGAAAAGTCACGCAGGGTGGCTTTTCCTGTCCTTGTAAATATGGGGCAAAGAAATGCGCTGCCGGTGCGTCACAAAAAGTGAGTGACTCACTGGCAGCACAAGGGACTTGTAAATCTGCCCCTATGTGTCCGTCTGAATTGCTGTATGGGTGATGAGTGGATGTGTGAGTACTTGTATAGATGTGCGAATAGGTATGTAATTGATTGTGTGGGTGGCTGCATTGAGAGGCTGCTTGAGTGAGTGGGTGTGTGAGAGTCTGTATAGGTGAATAAGTGGGTATGTAGTAGCAGAGTGGCTATACAGGTGACTAACATGTTGTATGAGTGGCTGTATGGGTGAGTGAGTGGTTGTGTGAGTGGCTGAATGAGTGAATGAGTCCCTGTAACCTTTGATTTTTCTGTGAATTTCTAAGGTTTTTTAATTCTATTTCCTAACTATAACATCCCTGTAACCTTTAATTTTTTTAAGTGAATTTCTATGGTTTTTTAACTAGTAGTCATGTTTGCAGAGTGGTGGACAATGGGGACGGGGCCTCCGACCAGCTCAAATAACCGGAGTGGTTCTTGGCCCCCAAGGACCATCAGTATCCAAGGGGACTTCATCCCCCAACCAGCAGTGTACCTGGAGGCGCATTTGTAGAGTGGTGAACAAAGAGGGCAGGGTTTCCAATAACCTCTCAGCAATCCCGCTCTGTGGGATTTATGAGAAGGCTTGCTGAAGGTAACAGGAGGGGTTCCTGGCCCCCAAGGACCCTCAGCAATCAAGGGGACCCAACTATTTGTGCACCAATAGGGGTATTTGCAGAGTGATGGAGAAAGGGGGCATGGCACCCGATGGCCTCTCAGCAATCCTGCTGTGTAGGACTTTACTGGAGGTAACAGGAGGGGTTGTTGTTCCCCAAGGACCCTCACCAGCCAAGTGGACTTCATCCCCTAGCATGTTGTGCACCAGTAGGCCCCTTTGCAGAGTGGTGGAGAAAGGGGGGAGCCTCCAGGCACTTCTCCTGGGCTGCACTTTAAAAAGAAAATGTTATTAGGGAAAGGTCGCAAGGACCCCAGCCCTTGGGGCCAGGCCTTTATATTTTCTTTTTTTCCAATAGTGGGGGCCCTCTCCTTGGGCTGAATTTAGCCTGGGCGCCATCCTCCGAGGCCCAGCCTTTTATTTTATTTTTATTTTTTTGGGATGGGGGCTGCATGGCTGCCCTTCCTGGGCCAATTACAGCCCCGGGGACCCCATCCTTGTGGTCCACCTTTTCAAATAGATTAGTGGTCATGCTGCCCCCTCCACTGGCTGATATTGGCCTGGGAACCCCATCTACAAGGGCCCATCCATGTCTGCTGGGTGCCCCCAGGGCATCCAGTCTCCACTGGGACCGCAGGGTGAGCCTCAATGCCCTGGTGGACTCTGCCGGCTCCCCTTCTTCTTTCAGGAGCCAGCATTGATTTCAGACATAGAGAGCTGCGTCTGCGTCTGTGTCTGTGTCTGCGTCTGTGTCTGCAAGAAATTCTGCTCTGCTTCCAGCAAGCGAGACCATTTTGTTAGCTCTCTCTTGCTGAAAGGGAGTGCTTGCTGTAACTTGGTGTCAGCAGTAAAGCTCCTGTCTAGCCACAGCAAACAGCTATGTCCCAGGGGTGGGCATCCTGGGACATAGCAGGAGATGGCCCTGGGGGATGGTGGTCCCCAGGGCCATCTACTGCTCCAGGAAGGAGACCACCTCCATTGTTGTTTGTAGGGCCTGCCCGGGGGAGGTGGCGGTACCAGGGGCTGAGAACAGGATGAGGGGGTCACATGGCCCCCTCCCATTTAAAATAAAATTAGTTGGCCCGAGGAGGTGGTGGGCTTCGGGGCACGGGTGTCCCTGAGGCCCCCATTACAAATTGAATATGGCCCCAGGGAGGTGGTAGTCCCTGGGACAATGGGGGTCCACAAGGCCCCAGCAATTTATTATTTGAATATGACCCCGGGAGGTGGTGGTCCCTGGGTCTTGAGGGGTCCAAGAGGCCCCCCATAACAGTAAATAAGCCCTGGAGAGCTGGTGGTCCCTAGGGCATTTATAAGCCCTAGGCGGGGGGCCTGTGTGCCCCCGTCCTTTATTTTACAAATGCCCCTGCAACCTGACTCACCCAGTGGCTGATTAGTAAAGAAGCGTGGGAGCCCATGCTTCTTTTTTTATTTAATTGTTGTGTATCCAGCGTGGCTCCAGAGAATTTGTTTTCAAAACACGTTATTTTGCCATTGTGGGGTCCCTCTTGGACCTCCCAAAGAGGCCTAGGGGGCAGGGTATTTCTACCCTGCCCCCTTTTCTTTAAAAAAAAAAATATATATTTCTGGGACTTGGCTCAAGCCAAGTTCCAAGATGGCTACTAACACTTCCTGGTTTGAAGTGTTTGCAGTCAATTAGATCTCAGCAGTGTAATTTCACTGAAAAAAACAAAGGTTACAGGGATGTTATATATTTTTTAGGAATTATAAGAGAAGGAGCAACAAATAAGCCAACACATATCACATCACGAAAATATACCTAACATGAATCACCAGGGCTTCAAACAATTTAGCAATAGAGAAACATCCCAGAAATGAGCATCAAATTATCATATAAGGTTCTTTGTATTCTGTCTTTTATTGCTTCTTTTAATTTTTTCAATCCATCAAGACACAGCCAGTGCGTTTCATCCCAAAGGTAGGGACTTCTTCAGGGCTGGTAAAAAACATATAAAACACAAACGTACAAGACATATAAACAATATAGATATATCTACATTCAAATATAACTTGTAATAACAAGACATTTCACAAAAAACACTTAACAACACAAAGAAATCCCAATTACATTTAGGACATGATTAAAAGCAACATATAACATTAGGATATAATGGCATTCAAAAGGCAAAGACTGAAAGGAGGAGATTGCCATACAAAAACTATTAATACAAATATTTAGAAAGAGGACCATAAGTTCAAATCACCATTTTAAATTAAATGGATATTCAAGAAGAGTGGAATGAGTTTATATAAAACCTCAGTAATCAACTATTTCTTTGACCTATTTTTATCATTTCATGTTTCAAAAAACCATCTAATCAGAACTTTAACCTAATGGTCTCATACTACATAGTACCCAATAATTGCAATAAGGTAAGCGTTACTTACCAAAAGGAAAATATTTTCTTTTACTGAAAAAACAACATTTACTGCGTAATCAAGATCAGGACAGTCCACGATGTCCAAATTTTATAAGTCCTTCCTAAGAAGAGAAAGTAAACAAATACTGGGTCATTTTCTATAAGGTGAAATTTAAGAGTTCACTTTACACATCCTACCATAATGTATAATTCATTTAAAGCTTACCTAAGAGTATATGAATCTGTCAGCAGTCAATAAATACGGACGCCATATGTAGTGCCTCCTTAAGTATGTCACAAAGGTTTGTGTATAAAACCTGGGATCCAAATATATCGGATCAACTAGTCCATAAAGTAATCTAAAGAAAAAAGGGCAAATACAAAATACATCTAATTAAACATATATTTCACTCAAATTAACTATTCTAGAAAATGTCACCTAACGCAAAATTAGACTGGAACGAATATATTATAAATCTGCAAGTCTAGGTAAATTGGCACAGTCTTGCAGCCCTGGTCGTTTATCCAATGCTCTCATAAATTTCTGACAACCAAATCGGGGAGTAACCCATCTCACAAAGTGTGTTAACGCCGTTAACATATAACCCACTACATAACAGTAGCAGTTATAGGATTTCAATCAACTTGTCTTTCAAAAAAGTGTCAGCGAACACTAAATTACACATCATATCAAATGAAAAATCTATGGGTAAAAAGAATTACCAAAGTATCGAGGCCCCAGTTCTCGAGCCATCCCAAACATAAAATTAAATCTATCGAACCGGGGGTTGTCAGCAAATTACAGATTGTATTTTCTCTACTATCACATACTGTTGGACTTGGCCCTTTTTGCACGGTCATCCCTAAACTTTTTGCCTTCCTCCTATATTTTTTCTGACCTGTTGTTGGCTGTTTTATGACTCTGGGCACTTTACCACTGCTGATCAGTGCTAAAGTGCATATGCTCTCCCTATTGTAAATTGTGATTATGGATTAGTGACTCCATGATTGGATGATTGGTTTACTTGTCAGTCCCTAGTACAGTGCACTCAGTGTGCCCAGGGCTTGTAAATCCAATGCCGCTGGTGGGCTCGCAGCACTGGTTGTGCCACCCACAGAAGCGGCCTGTAAAATATGTCTCGGGCCTGCCATCGCAGAGCCTGTGTGCAGCCTCGGGCTGCCATGTCGACTTGGTGAGTACACCCACTTACCAGTCCCTAAACCTTCCCTTTACTGCATGTTGGTCACCCCTAAAGTAGGCCCTAGGGCAGGGTGCATTGTAAGTATAAGGTAGGACATGCCCTGGTGTGTGTGGCATGTCCTAATAGTGAATTACAGCCATTTTCGTTTTTCACTATTGCAAGGCTACCTGCTCCCCATAGGCCAGAATGGGCAGACTGACTATTACACCTTATAGTCAGAACTGACCCAGGGAACCTGGTAGAAAAACGAATTTAGTATGCCTGAACTCAGGATGATAAAATACATCTTTTAGTGAAGTTGGTTTTAACATTCTGTGTTCGAAAATACCACTTTTAGAAAGTGGGTATTTTCTTGCCTAACTATCCAAGCCTGCCTCTGCTAGGTTGTGTATTCCTTGTCTGGAGATTGAGTGACAGGGGCTGGGGGTGGCTACAGGAGACAGGGTGAGTCAGCGCAGGTCTGAATAGGGCTGTGCCTGCCTTCCACAATGCTGGCTCCACCTCCTGCCGGGCGGCTGAGCACTCTGCCCCACATTCTGAAAGGAAAGAAGGAGTCAGAAAAACAAAGTGCTCCAGGACTGACCAGAACTGGTTTTGGACTAGGCAGAGGCCTCTCTGCCTCCAGAGAACAAAGAGAATCAGGGTATAAGAGGGGCACCCAGACCCCAGGAAGATTAGATCACTTTTGGGAACAAGAAGAAACCTTTACTGAGGAGCGGAACCAAGAAGAAACTGAGGAGAAACTATCCCTAAGCCTGAAGTGCTGCTTGGGGGATTGGCCTGCAGTGGTTTGCCTGACTGCCAAAGAGAGGAGAAAGGAACTTTTGCTTTGCTGTGACTTTCATCAACTTGTGAAGGATCTCCAAGGGCTTGGAAGAGAGCTTGCCCCCTGACCGAAGTCCCAGGACCATTGGACTTCACCCCTTTGTGAATTGCTGCTGGAAACCTGTTTCAGTGGCTACAGAGGTAGGGAGCTGTGACCGACTCTCACGACCGACTCGGTGTCCTGCAAGCACCGCATCGAAGCACCGTCTCGCCCTGCAACGCACGGCCCTGGTCTCACCGACTCCGTCAACGAGCCGCTGCCTGCACCGCATCGAGGGACAACGCGTCCTGCAACGCTTCGCTACGCCGAATCGAACTGGTCCGACCGACACGGTCACTGCTGCTGAGTTCGAGTCCTGTGACCGCACCGGAGTTGGGCACCGCTCGCACGCTTTGCGACGCACCGCCCGACTCGCACCGCTGTCCGGACTGATCGACGCCAGCTCCTGAATCCGGCTCCGTCGCCGCACCGCAACCTGCCAGCACCGCATCGAAGCACCGTCTCGCCCTGCAACGCACGGCCCTGGTCTCACCGACTCCGTCTCGACGACGTCAACGAGCCGCTGCCTGCACCGCATCGAGGGACAACGCGTCCTGCAACGCTTCCATTTTTGCATCGCGACCGCGACGAACAGCCATCCGGCTCGCACGCCCGTGCCTGCCGCTTCAAGTAAAAGGTACTGTGACCGAGTCTGTCTACGCTGTGTTGGCCCGTCTCGACGCGGTCAGCTGGATTTGTTAGACTCTGTTTGTTCTCGACATCGCCGTAGCCGGAGGAGGCTACCGACTCGCACAGAACCTTGAATTAAGCCTTTTGATCAGAACTAAGTATTCTTAACAGTATTATGGATTATTTTTGTCGTTTATGGTCTTGTGATAAATCTATATAAAGTATACCTATTTTTATAAATATATAACCTGTGTGGTGTCCATTTGTAGTGTTGTCACTTGATTACTGTATGTGTTCACAAATGCTTTACACACTGCCTCTGAACTAAGCCTGTCTGCTCGTGCCAAGCTACCAAGAGGGTGAGCAGGGGTTATTTCGAGAGTGTACCTACTCTCCCTGACTAGACGCAAGGGTCCCTATTTGGACAAGGGTACATACCTCTGCCAACTAGAGACCCCCAAATCTAACATTGGTGGTCAGCGGTGAGGATTCTGGACTTGCATTTGTGATTCATGTACAGTGATTGGTGAACACTACTATTGAGTGCAGACCAAACGCGACCACATACTGTTTTTCTGTTTTATGGTGTCCTCCTGGAGGTATTTTTGATACCATGACTCTGGTTAGTTGTTGCAAAATGGAACTCAACTTCTGGCACATGTTTATCTACACAATGAAGGAGCTACGTGTGTTTTGCAAGGAAAGAGGGCTGCCTGTGAAGAGAAGGTCCAGGGAGGATCTAGAGGCATCCCTATTTCAGTATGAGTTACCCCGCTGGAAGGCAACACTACCAGTTGAGTCTGAGGAGGAGGAATTCCCTAGAAGTGAGGGAGAAACAGAAACAGATAGCTGGCTTCTGGCTTATGAGCAGAAGCTGAGAGAAATTGACGAAGAGCTGAGAGAGATTAATGAGGCTCAGAGGGCCTTAGCCCAAGAAAAAGAAATTTGGGCAGCTCAGGAAGTGAGCTTTGCTGAGTTGGAGGTGGAGTCCAGCTCAGATGGTGGCAGCAAAATTAAGTTATTCAGTGCTGAGAGAGTAGTGCACACACCCAGAGATGTGGCGCCTGACTTGAAGGAGGGGGTTAACATACACCAGGAGGTTCAAGGACATGAGGTAGCTCCAGTAGTGCGCAGTGTCCCTGAGAGGAATAGGGAAACGGACGCAGGGATTCATGGTCCTAGTGGTGGGAGGGACACTCTACTGACTCTAGATGAGAGGTGCAGGGAGAGGGGTTCCCCCATGGTTGAAGTCCTGGTATGTGAGTGTGAAGACCGCCCAGAAGAGTGTGGGTTGAGTGACAGAGACAGTCAGATACTGTCTTGCCAATCTCAGAAGAGTGGTGTGGGGTACGTGTGCGAGGCACTGGATGGTGAGGTGAAGGATAGTTTGGTTAACCCCTGTGGGGGACTGTGTGATCCAATTGTGGGAGAGCATATTGTAAGTCCCTGTTTTCCAGAGCTATGCCAACACCTGTTGGAGTGTGACTTCTCTGACCTCAGGGAGCTCACATTGGAGGCGGACCTTTTGGTGGATTCCAGAGGGTCTGAAGAGGCATTGGGGAGTGACCCTAAGAGGAGTGGCTCAGGTGTCTTCCAACCCATAGTGGTGGGAGAGGTTCAGTGTAGCCCAGCTAGGTCCCGTGGTAATGGGAGGGGTGTAGGGACTCACGTCCTGTCTCAGTGGAGAAGGAGTGAATGTGGGGCTGCGTGTCCCGAGGTGCCCGAAACCCAGTCTCAGAGCCTGGATGGTTCTTTAAGGGAACACCAGGTAGGGAGCCTAGGCTGCCCTGATGGGCCGCCTGTTGAGGAGGATCTCCTAGTGTCTAGAGAACCTGGAGCGTCTGTAAATGGAGCTCCCGTGTTTCTGGTGTCTGGCAGTGCCGCTCCACTTGGGAGGGTGCAGAAGTCCAGAGTGAGGGGTGAGAGGGGAGAGAGTCCCCAGTGGAAGAACCAGTGGATCAGGGACCAGCCAGAAGGGCTGAGTCACCAGTGAATGACCATGGTGACACCACTTCTGTCCTGGGGGATCTTCACACACTGTCAGACGGACAGGGGTTGGGAGATCTGCGCCAGGCAGACTGTCACACAACACCTGAGAGATGTGTTACCCTCTGGGGGGGCATGCGTGCGCCCCAGGAAGTCCTGGTGCGCCAGGCAGGTTCTTACACAACTCTAGAGGAGTGTGTTTCCTTTGGGGGGTTGGTGTACCCTCCCGGAAGTCCTGGGTTGCCAGGCACAGGTCCAGCCTAAGGGTACAGACCCTGGGTTGGAGGGCCAGGTTCAGGGTGTCCCCCTGACCTGGAGGAAGGGGCAGCTGCTAACAGTGCCCCTACCAGTTTGTCTTCTGGGGGCAGCGCTCCAGGTGGGAGGGTGCAGGACCCCAATAAGGGGGTGGGGAGAGGACAGCCTCACCCCTGGCCTCTGCCCAGTATAAGGGTACAGACCCTATGCTGGGATCCCAGTTGCAGGATAGAACCCCTGAACTGGTGGGCGGACTGTGCAGGACACCTGCCACAGGTGCCCTGACAATTCTGGTAGGGGGTACCGCTCCTGATGGGAGGGGCAGTACACTGGAAGGGGGTGCAGAGGGAGGGAGTCCTCGCCTCTGACCCCGGTTCAACTGGAGGGTTTAGACCCTAGATTGGAGGACCAGGTTCAGGGTGTCCCCCCTGACCTGGACGCCCAGTTGCAGGATAGAACCCCTGAACTGGTGGGCGAATTGTGCAGGACACCTGCCGCAGGTGCCCTGACAATTCTGGAAGGGGGTACCGCTCCAGGTGGGAGGGTACAGAGCCCCAAGGAGGAGGACCAGGTGTGGGAAAGCCCACCCCAGTCTCCAGTCCAGCCGCCGGGTATAGGCCCGGGGCTGGTGGGTCAGCGCCAGGATGTCATACCTGACCTGACAGGAGGGAGAGTGGACAAAGGGTGCCAAGCACCTGGGGCTACTGCCCCCCGCTCTCTGACGCCACAGAGGTTTGAGAGCCCTGAGAGGCATAAGGCCTGGGTCTCATCCCTGACCACTGTCAGTGGCCACTGTGGCTTGCTGGCTGTCTGTTGGGACACACCTGTGAGCAAGTTAAGGTTAGGTGCTGCACAGGTGGTGTCCACAGGTGAGGAGAAGGGTTCCCCATGGAGTAGCTTGGTGGGCCCTGAGAGTATGGACAGAGGGATCCAAATAGGTTCAGATTGGCGTAGAACTGGAGTATGCCCCTGCTGTTGTGGGCCAGGGTCCAGGTTCTATCGCCCAAAGCAGGGAAGCCCATCAAGGTAGTGATTGGTCTACCCTGCGTTTTGGCTGGAAGGGGGTTGTGTTGGACTTGGCCCTTTTTGCACGGTCATCCCTAAACTTTTTGCCTTCCTCCTATATTTTTTCTGACCTGTTGTTGGCTGTTTTATGACTCTGGGCACTTTACCACTGCTGATCAGTGCTAAAGTGCATATGCTCTCCCTATTGTAAATTGTGATACATGGATTAGTGACTCCATGATTGGATGATTGGTTTACTTGTCAGTCCCTAGTACAGTGCACTCAGTGTGCCCAGGGCTTGTAAATCCAATGCCGCTGGTGGGCTCGCAGCACTGGTTGTGCCACCCACAGAAGCGGCCTGTAAAATATGTCTCGGGCCTGCCATCGCAGAGCCTGTGTGCAGCCTCGGGCTGCCATGTCGACTTGGTGAGTACACCCACTTACCAGTCCCTAAACCTTCCCTTTACTGCATGTTGGTCACCCCTAAAGTAGGCCCTAGGGCAGGGTGCATTGTAAGTATAAGGTAGGACATGCCCTGGTGTGTGTGGCATGTCCTAATAGTGAATTACAGCCATTTTCGTTTTTCACTATTGCAAGGCTACCTGCTCCCCATAGGCCAGAATGGGCAGACTGACTATTACACCTTATAGTCAGAACTGACCCAGGGAACCTGGTAGAAAAACGAATTTAGTATGCCTGAACTCAGGATGATAAAATACATCTTTTAGTGAAGTTGGTTTTAACATTCTGTGTTCGAAAATACCACTTTTAGAAAGTGGGTATTTTCTTGCCTAACTATCCAAGCCTGCCTCTGCTAGGTTGTGTATTCCTTGTCTGGAGATTGAGTGACAGGGGCTGGGGGTGGCTACAGGAGACAGGGTGAGTCAGCGCAGGTCTGAATAGGGCTGTGCCTGCCTTCCACAATGCTGGCTCCACCTCCTGCCGGGCGGCTGAGCACTCTGCCCCACATTCTGAAAGGAAAGAAGGAGTCAGAAAAACAAAGTGCTCCAGGACTGACCAGAACTGGTTTTGGACTAGGCAGAGGCCTCTCTGCCTCCAGAGAACAAAGAGAATCAGGGTATAAGAGGGGCACCCAGACCCCAGGAAGATTAGATCACTTTTGGGAACAAGAAGAAACCTTTACTGAGGAGCGGAACCAAGAAGAAACTGAGGAGAAACTATCCCTAAGCCTGAAGTGCTGCTTGGGGGATTGGCCTGCAGTGGTTTGCCTGACTGCCAAAGAGAGGAGAAAGGAACTTTTGCTTTGCTGTGACTTTCATCAACTTGTGAAGGATCTCCAAGGGCTTGGAAGAGAGCTTGCCCCCTGACCGAAGTCCCAGGACCATTGGACTTCACCCCTTTGTGAATTGCTGCTGGAAACCTGTTTCAGTGGCTACAGAGGTAGGGAGCTGTGACCGACTCTCACGACCGACTCGGTGTCCTGCAAGCACCGCATCGAAGCACCGTCTCGCCCTGCAACGCACGGCCCTGGTCTCACCGACTCCGTCAACGAGCCGCTGCCTGCACCGCATCGAGGGACAACGCGTCCTGCAACGCTCGCTACGCCGAATCGAACTGGTCCGACCGACACGGTCACTGCTGCTGAGTTCGAGTCCTGTGACCGCACCGGAGTTGGGCACCGCTCGCACGCTTTGCGACGCACCGCCCGACTCGCACCGCTGTCCGGACTGATCGACGCCAGCTCCTGAATCCGGCTCCGTCGCCGCACCGCAACCTGCCAGCACCGCATCGAAGCACCGTCTCGCCCTGCAACGCACGGCCCTGGTCTCACCGACTCCGTCTCGACGACGTCAACGAGCCGCTGCCTGCACCGCATCGAGGGACAACGCGTCCTGCAACGCTTCCATTTTTGCATCGCGACCGCGACGAACAGCCATCCGGCTCGCACGCCCGTGCCTGCCGCTTCAAGTAAAAGGTACTGTGACCGAGTCTGTCTACGCTGTGTTGGCCCGTCTCGACGCGGTCAGCTGGATTTGTTAGACTCTGTTTGTTCTCGACATCGCCGTAGCCGGAGGAGGCTACCGACTCGCACAGAACCTTGAATTAAGCCTTTTTGATCAGAACTAAGTATTCTTAACAGTATTATGGATTATTTTTGTCGTTTATGGTCTTGTGATAAATCTATATAAAGTATACCTATTTTTATAAATATATAACCTGTGTGGTGTCCATTTGTAGTGTTGTCACTTGATTACTGTATGTGTTCACAAATGCTTTACACACTGCCTCTGAACTAAGCCTGTCTGCTCGTGCCAAGCTACCAAGAGGGTGAGCAGGGGTTATTTCGAGAGTGTACCTACTCTCCCTGACTAGACGCAAGGGTCCCTATTTGGACAAGGGTACATACCTCTGCCAACTAGAGACCCCCAAATCTAACACATACCTATTACCAAATAATCATGGCACAATACATATATTATACACTAATTATACATCAAAGTGCAGTGGAATTAGTCAACAGATCACATGGAATATATATGATGTTAAGTGGGAATGACTCGATAAACACGAGGCACCACCATATCCATTTAACAGACAGCAGTCTCATTACAATAATTGTGTTCAAATATTCCGTCCCAACAACACACATCTATTGTTTTTGCCCAAAAGATAAGAGATGTTGTCACATATATTCTATGGACATCAGTCCCCTTATAGTAGTATATCACAACATTCTGTTCCTACATCTCACCTTCATAGCAATTCATCATGTTTGACCGCTAGCGTTCCCGGCATCTCCTTTCTCAAAAATCAACTTTATTTGATGTAGTTCCACTTTTAAATACCGGCGCAGAAGCTGGCGAAAACACTCAACTTGTTTAAGAAAATGAAAGAGGACCAAAAGACGGCTGATCAAAGTGTTGGCCATTTTGTAGTGGCCACATCGATCAATTTTCTGTAAGAAAGTGCAACTAATTGCACCAATTTAATCAATTAAGATATTTTAAAAATCATATGCAAAATTGCATCATTAGTTTGATACCAACATCACCAATGAATCTCTTACAAATATGGGACCAAAAACAGTCAAATGTTGAGTTGCTCTTATGAATAGTACAATTGGTCTTTTCAATAGACCCATATGAGCCAGTTTTTTCAAAGACTGTTTCATGAGAACAAAAAGATACAAAAGGAATCTCCAAGAATATAAATATTCCCTCCATCACATCCATGTCAATCATGAACTATCCCATTCCAGTTTAGCTACCCATTTTAGTAAACGCAACAAAAAAATAGACTCAAAGTATTTAGAAACCAAACGGCAAGCCAGATGAGGTCGGCTGTTCTCCAGTGCTCCAAGGAACCCAGTGGCAAGAATCTACAACACCATGTGCAAGTAGTGAATAACAATAATTTATTATTCGTGGTATATGACCAAGAGGACAAAATTCACCAGTTCACATGTTCTATAAGGTATTCGCAGGAATGGTTATAAAAAGTGATGGAATTCATTTTCCTGATTCAAACCCTGTTACACTGTACTTAAGCGTGAAATCCATCTGGCTTCACGTAGTCTTAGTTTCAGTTCTCTATTACCCCCTTGTGCATCTCAAGTGACCATCTCTATTCCATGGAATTTAAAGGGGGACTTAAAGTTTCTGACAACAAGTAAGCCACATCCTTGTTTTTGCTGGCTCAAAGATGTTCAGATATCCTACATCTAAGTTCTCTAACAGTACTACCAATATACACTTTGCCACATGCGTATATAATGGCAAATATGACATAGGTCATACAGCAGTTGATAATTTAATTCTGTGAGTCAAAGAAGTACTATATTTAAAAGTTGTTACTTTATTCATACCCAGATGACACATTGTGCACATGTTGCAAGTATAGAAACCCTTAGGTTGCGGAGGCAACCAACTCAATTTATTGATGGTTTTTTGGGTGGTATATAGCTCTGACTAACAATGTCCTTGATTGTGCAACCTCTCCTATATCTCACACTTGGTTTGTTGCTCAGCAAGGATTCTAAACCTGGAGCCCCTGATAACAAACCCCAATGTTTGTTTAGTATCAGGGATATTATATTTAGAAAATAGAATTAAAACAACCTTAGAAATTCACTGACAAACCCAAAGGTTACAGGGACGTTATAGTTAGGCTGACATTTCACTTGTAGACAACCAGAGAAATTCAGCAGTTATAGTTAGCTCAGCTAACTATAACTCGCGCCCCCGCTATGCACTGCTTATGACCTGACATATTACATCACCCATGACATGGTCAGTGTCATCACTCATGACATCACTCATGACATCTTCTCAAATTACATCACTGATATATATATATATGAAATAGTGTTCAGGAATTGTATGATCTCTCAAGAGTCCTGAACAATTGCTCTATTTGAGTATTCTACAATACTGATTAGACTGCTTAATTATTACACGCAGACAGTATAAGAGAGGCAATAACTCTCAAAACTTTGGTTGGAGATAGTGTGTAGATTTTAACTATCAATGTATTTCCATGGAAAGTACTGTAATAGTTCACAAGTACATTGTCTCCATTTCTCTGTGCATTAGGTACTCTCTCCAGGGAAAAAGTTGCCATCACCTACTGCAGTGGAAATAAATCATTATATCATCAGCTTAAATGTGTGTTCTGTGACGCCTGTTGTGAGAGAATGTGTGCTGTGGGGATAAAGGAGTGAGTGACAGCAAATCCAGACTGGCTGCAACAGGTGTCAAGCATTTCCCTAGGAAGCTGGAAGGATGGGAGGCTGGTGTTGTAGCAGTGAAGTAGTTTAAAAAGCAGTGCAATGTTCCTTGTACATTCAGAAGTTTTTGGGCAACAATAAAAGTGTCAAGTTAACTCTGGTGATTAATGTACCTGCTGGAGAGAGATGGGAGTTTGGTCTAGTGGCAGTTTTGACTCATCTACGGTAGCGCAGAGGATTAATATGCCTGTTGCAAAGAATGTGTACCATGCATATTTAAGAACAATATTCAATGTGCATAGCTCAGTGGGTTACTGCATTGAGATTCTTGTGTTGCTGTGCAGTTCATAAGTTACAATCATAATCTAGCACAGTGAGCTATGAACTGTCATCCAAGACTGCATGCAAGCTGCTTGGTACAGGTTAGAAAATTATGTTTTTCCCAGTCTGACATTGCTAAAAAAAAGGTTTGTTTGAGTGGATATACATTCTTATTGTTAAAGTCACCCCTAATCACTGTGCTATGTTCTGAATCCTGAGTGTGTGCTTCTCCAGACCAAGCAATCTTATAAAGTGCCTACCAGTATGGATGGCACGTGAATCCTACATCTTGTAGTCCCCTTTGCCTTATATAAAAAAATTTATACACTGATTTACACATTTATGATTCACTGTGTGTGCGTGTGTGTGTGTAATGTCAAGTATTCCAACACCCTGTACTAGTATGAGAGGTGCTATAAAACAAATAAAATGCATGTAAGAGAGGGGCTATGGAGAGATGAGAGGCACAGTTTGAAGGTGATAGTGAGGAAATCATTGAAGAGCCCCAACAAAAATTATTGTATCCAGGTGCACAGTAAGGTCATCATTTACTGTGCTTTAAAAGCTAATATAATTAAATATATCATGACAAATGTGTTGTAGAATGCACCTGTCGTAGTGTTCTTACTTTATCAGTAAGATTGTGCATTTAGGCTCATAAGCTTCTAAACTATGTGGGACTGAGTCCACTCATACCATCAGAATATGTCGACTTAATTCCTGGCTAGTTCACAGTGCTCCATATGGGCCCCTAAACTGACAGGGCACCTGATGGTGCATGCAGCCTCAGAACATGGCCACCCTAATTCCCCCAAGGAAATTGTAGAAACAGATTCTACCCTTTTGTTAGTAGCTCAGACATGCCCAATGGAAGACACATGAAGCAGACAAATAGGCATTTCAAACATTTATTGAAGCATTTCAAACATTTTTTGAAGCAATTGTACTCTTATGTAAATTAAGTGCACTGCAAAGATTAGCGTAAGGGTGCAAATCAATGTTACCAGCATTACAAGACTGGTGAACAGAATGAATTATTCAACCATTGTATCTTTGCATACATGTAAATGCACTCCTACCTAGCACTGCCTATCCTATAGAACATAGGGTGTGCAGGTCTGCCATAATACCTCAGAGTGGGCTAACTCCCCATTCACCTGCAGGTGTGTGTCATCTGGCAGCCAGCCTTAGTGTAGGCCAGGCTGCCGTCCTTTTCAGGATGGTTTTGGAATTCAGCTGGGCTAGAATTCAGGCACGGGGCGACCTTCAACAATCCATTGAGATGCTCCTCTGCCGAAATAGAGGTGTAGTGTTGTTGATATAATAAACTGCACCCATTCGTTCTGTGCCTGAGTCCTGGTCTTCTTGTCATTGTTGATTCTATCCACCCAGAGCTGTCACCAAATAAACAACAACAAACAATGTCATTTTGCCTGTGAAGAAATGTAACTGTAAACAAAACCATTTCTGAGTACTTTATCTCATGTGGCTGCACAAGCAAATGTGCTCAAAGTTATCATCTATAAAAATGTCAACTTTAAACGTAGGCATGTAAAATGGAAGTGTGCACCTGGTGCCTATTTAACCACACAAAAAAAAATCCAAATTTTCTTGGAGGGGAGAACCTCCACAAAATGCCACTTTGTAATGGTCAGGCTCGCTGCACTCACTCTGCACCGTTCAGGGGCTGATCTGACAAAATTTGCCAGGGCTGCTTTGTGTTCCCAGTCTGACCCTGAGTGACAGGGATGGCATCAATCTTGTTCAAAACGGAACTTTATACAGACATGTGGCCTAAACAAAATACATTAATAACTTCACTTCTATATATAACAGGAAATTTGTTTCAATTGCAATTATATTAATTCAGTCTAAATCTGTAGGATCATGTGCAAAATTGCATATTTTACATTATTATTGATGCAGATAATGACTATTTTATAATCATTAAAACTACTAATAAACCTTTATTAATCAGAAATTCATTCAGCCTGCATCACTTTCTGCTTCTTTCTAGAACTCTCCTCCACCATGTTTAATTAGTTGTAGATGCAATCCTTGAAATTCTTCATCTCGTAATCTTCAGACCACTTGCTCTTTAGTGGTATCCTATCATTATTATACCTCAAATATTTATTCAGACACCTAGAAAAAGTTTAAGAAAAGAAACAAAACAATTGCAGAAATCATTATAATTATTATAGGTGTTATTATAGCATGCAAGGTTCCACCACCCAAATTAACAACCCATTCACCATCCTTACTAAAACCCTTCCCTTTCTCACTAACCCAGTAACTTATAGTTTCCATAAGCCATGTTGTTCTAACGATTGAGGTTCATGAGAGTTATTAGTCAAATTTGTGATATAGAAGTTAAAATTAGGACTGTTATTAGTAATGAAACTACAACATCTCTCAACATTTAGTACTTTGCAAACATCACCTTCTTTCACAAGAAGAATATCAAATTCTAAGCAGCTCTGCATCACCATAGCTCTAATAGCAGTTAGTTCCAAATTATTTTGAGCTAGCACCCCAGGTGTACCTAAAACAAGTCTATCCACCAATGTAGATAAACGTCTAATTTTCAAATAATTAATTTCCACACCTATCGGAGGAATAATAACACCTAATATATCTAGAACTACCTGTGCAAACCCTTGTTTAACTGTCCTCAAACCAACTGCATCATCCATTTCACTCATTTAACAAACTCTAGGAAACACCAACGCAAGAAAACAAGATTCAACCCAATTGTGCGGCAAATTAAAATAGGCATTCTTATCACACATAATACATTCTTCTCAGAACTGGCTCTCCAACAGTGAAATAATCATCAATTACAACATAACTCCTTTCAGATTCACTCTTCCCCACATATTTAGCCTTATTGCTTTTAAGAGATTCACAACACACCATACATATTTCTCCTTGCCTTTCCTGTTTAAATCTCAATCTAAGATGTAGATTCAACAAGCTACATTTTTCATCTTCTTTGATTTGTTCTCTTATAGCATTTTTCTCTCTCCGATCTCAATTTGTATCCTCCTCTCATTATATTCCTTAATAAATTAATGCTCCTGTTTAACAGGTTTAGTTCCAAGCTTAATTTGTGCAATAATTTGTTTTAAAGTTCCATACTTAATACCATCACTAGTCTTCATTATCTGAGACAGACAAATCCCCCAATGACACATTGAAATCACGCAAGGAGTCAAAAATGAGTTATTATTAAGTATACTAATGAACACTGTGTATGACTACCTATAATAAGATGGAAAGTGTGTATACCTACACCCTTACCTGCAGAAGAAGGAAGGAAAGTACAAATAAAACAGTTCTTAACCTTCATGATTTCAGAATACTCCCATATAATTTTAGTATAAATGATATCTTGAAATCCACTAACTAAACTTTCCCTATCGTTCAGTCTGCTATGTTTACCTTTATTATGTATTATGGTTAATTCAACTCTTGATGAGACGTTCTCACCAGAGATAGTAAGCACAACAGCAGGTCAACTAAGACTATTAATATTGTTAATATAAAAGTCAAACCAACAATGTTGCATTATTTGCTGTGCTCCATTCTCTATTAAGATTGACAATTTATCATGAGACTCTCAATTCAAATGTTAACAAAATGTTTTGTTAAAAGAATGTCAAATCTCTTCTCTTCTTATTTCAATTCAAAACAATACTGAAAGCGATCTTTTTAAAGTTCTTTCAGTTCATACTTTCAGTAAATTTTCCTCCATAGGTTTCATTTTGAAATTTCAATATTTACAGTTTTTAAAAAAAATTCAAGGTGGTTCTTCTACTTCTGATTCACTTTTTAATCTGAATTTCAGAGCAGTTTTGTCAACATTTTATTGGGCTATAAATCTCTAATCTACCATTTTTCTCGGAAGACATTGGGGAATGTGGGGTGGGTGGAATTTTGTGGATCCACACACATTCCAGAACTTTCCACCACAGAAATATGAGGAAAATGTGTTTTTTTTAATAAATGTTGAGGTTTGCTAGGGATTCTGGGTAACAGAACCTGGTGAGAGCCAGACAAGTCACCCCATCCTGGACTCCCCTGGGTGTCTAGTTTTCAAAAATGTATAGGATTGCTAGGTTTCCCTAGGTGCCGGCAGAGCTAGGGTTCAAAATCTACAGCTAGGCACTTTGCAAAAAAAGGGTCAGTTGTCACTGTGAAAATGTGGTGTGTCCACGTTGCGTTTTGGGCCGTTTCCTGTTGCGGGCACTTGGCCTACCCACACAAGTGAGGTACCATTTTTCTCAGAAGACTTTGGGGAATGCGGGTGTGTGGAATTGTGTGGATCCATGCAGATTTCAAAACTTTCCACCACAGAAATGTGAGGAAAATGTGTTTTTTTCTTTTACAAATTTTGAGGTTTGCAAGGGATTCTGGGTAACACACCCTGTGAGAGCCAGACAAGTCACCCCATACTGGATTCCCCTGGGTGTCTAGTTTTCAAAAATGTATAGGTTTACTAGGTTTCCCTAGGTGCCGGCAGAGCTAGGGTTCAAAATCTACAGCTAGGCACTTTGCAAAATAGTGTCAGTTTTCATTGTAAAATGTGGTGTGTCCACGTTGCGTTTTGGGCCATTTCCTGTCACGGGCATTAGGCCTACCCACACAAGTGAGGTACCATTTTTCTAGGAAGACTTTGGGGAATGCGGTGTGAGTGGAATTTTGTAGATCCACGCAGATTCCATAACTTCCCACCTCAGAAATGTGAGAAAAATGTGTTTTTTTTTACAAATTGTGAGGTTTGCAAGGGGTTCTGGGTATCAGAACCTGGTGAGAGCCACACAAGTCACCCCATCCTGGATTCCCCTGGGTGTCTAGCTTTCAAAAATGTATAGGTTTGCTAGGTTTCCTTAGGTGCTGGCAGAGTTAGGGTTCAAAATCTACAGCTAGGCACTTTGCAAAAAAAGGGTCCGATTTCATTGTGAAAATGTGGTGTGTCCATGTTACGTCCCTGTCGCGGGCACTAGGCCTACCCACACAAGTGAGGTATCATTTTTCTCGAACATCTTTGGGGAACGCGGGGTGGGTGGAATTTTGTGGATCCACACAGATTCCAGAACTTTCCACCACAGAAATGTGAGGAAATTGTGTTTTTTTGGGCAAATGTTTAGGTTTGCAAGGGATTCTGGGTAACAGAACCTGCTGAGAACCAGTCAAGTCACCCCATCCTGGATTCCCCTGGGTGTCTAGTTTTCAAAAATGTATAGGTTTGCTAGGTTTCCTAGGTGCTGGCAGAGCTAGGGTTCAAAATCTACAGCTAGGCACTTTGCAAAAAAGGGTCCGTTTTCACTGTGAAAATATGGTGTGTCCACGTTGCGTTTTGGGCCACTTCCTGTCGCGGGCACTAGGCCTACCCACACATGTGAGGTACCATTTTTCTCAGAAGACTTTGGGGAACGCGGGGTGGGTGGAACTTTGTGGATCCATGCAGATTCCAGAATTTCCCACCACAGAAATGTAAGGAAAATGTGTTTTTTGGACAAATGTTTAGGTTTGCAAGGGATTCTGGGTAACAGAACCTGGTGAGAGCCAGTCAAGTCCCCCAATCCTGGATTCCCTGGGTGTCTAGTTTTAAAAAATGTCTAGGTTTTCTAGGTTTCCCTAGGTGCTGGCAGAGTTAGGGTTCAAAATCTACAGCTAGGCACTTTGCAAAAAAATTGTCCGTTTTCACTGTGAAAATGTGGTGTGTCCATGTTGCATTTTGGGGCGTTTCCTGTTGCGGGCACTAGGCCTACCCACACAAGTGAGGTACCATTTTTCTTGGAAGACTTTGGGGAACGCAGGGTGGGAGTAATTTTGTGGATCCACGCAGATTCCAGTACTTTCCACCACAGAAATGTGATAAAAATGTGTTTTTTTAACAAATCTTTAAGTTTATGGGATTCTGGGTAATAGAACCTGGTGGGAGCCAGTCAAGTCACCCCATCCTGGATTCCCCTGGGTGTCTAGTTTTCAACAATGTATAGGTTTGCTAGGTTTCCCTAGGTGCTGGCAGAGTTAGGGTTCAAAATCTACAGCTAGGCACTTTGCAAAAAAAGGGTCCGTTTTCACTGTGAAAATCAGGTGTGTCCATGTTGCGTTTTGGGCGGTTTCCTGTCGCGGGCACTAGGCCTACCCACACAAGTGAGGTGCCATTTTTCTCGGAAGACTTTGGGGAACGCGGGGTGGGTGGAATTTTGTGGATCCACGCAGATTCCAGAACTTTCCACCACAGAAATGTGAGGAAAATGTGTTTTTTTGGACAAACTTTTAGGTTTGCAAGGGATTCTGGTTAACAGAACCTGGTGAGAGCCAGTCAAGTCCCACATCCTGGATTCCCCTGGGTGTCTAGCTTTCAAAATGTATAGGTTTGCTAGGTTTCCCTAGGTGCTGGCAGAGTTAGGGTTCAAAATCTACAGCTAGGCACTTTGCAAAGAAAGGGTCCGTTTTCACTGTGAAAATATGGTGTGTCCACGTTGCGTTTTGGGCCGTTTCCTGTCGCGGACACTAGGCCTACCCACACAAGTGAGGTACCAATTTTCTTGGAAGACTTTGGGGAACGTGGGGTGGGTGGAATTTTGTGGATCCAACCAGATTCCTGAACTTTCCACCACAGAAATGTGAGGAAAATGTGTTTTTTTGACAGATTTTTAGATTTGCAAGGGATTATGGGTAACAGAACCTGGTGAGAGCCAGTCAAGTCACCCCATCCTGGATTCCCCTGGGTGTCTAGTTTTCAAAAATGTATAGGTTTGCTAGGATTCCCTAGGTGCTGGCAGAGTTAGGGTTCAAAATCTACAGCTAGGCACTTTGCAAAAAGGGTCCATTTTCACTGTGAAAATGTGGTGTGTCCACGTTGCGTTTTGGGCTGTTTCCTGTCGCGGGCACTAGGCCTACCCACACAAGTGAGGTAGCATTTTTCTCAGAAGACTTAGGGGAACGCGGGGTGGGTGGAATTTCGTGGATCCTCACAGATTCCAGAACTTTCCACCACAGAAATGTGAGGAAAATGTGATTTTGTGGACACATTTTTAGGTTTACAAGGGATTCTGGGTAACAGAACCTGGTGATAGCCAGTCCAGTCACCCCATACTGGATTCCCCTGTGTGTCTAGTTTTAAAAAATGTATAGTTTTGCTAGGTTTCCCTAGGTGCCGGCAAAGCTAGGGTTCAAAATCTACAGCTAGGCACTTTGCAAAAAAGGGTCCGTTTTCACTGTGAAAATGCGGTGTGTTCAAGTTGCGTTTTGGGCCGTTTCCTGTCGCGGGCACTAGGCCTACCCACACAAGTGAGGTACCATTTTTCTCAGAAGACTTAGGGGAACGCGGGGTGGGTGGAATTTTGTGGATCCTCACAGATTCCAGAACTTTCCACCACAGAAATGTGAGGAAAATGTGTTTTTGTGGACATTTTTAGGTTTGCAAGGGATTCTGGGTAACAGAACCTGGTGAGAGCCAGTCAAGTCACCCCATCCTGGATTACCCTGGGTGTCTAGTTTTCAAAAATGTATAGGTTTGCTAGGATTCCCTAGGTGCTGGCAGAGTTAGGGTTCAAAATCTACAGCTAGGCACTTTGCAAAAAAAGGGTCCATTTTCACTGTGAAAATGTGGTGTGTCCACGTTGCGTTTTGGGCCATTTCCTGTCGCGGGCACTAGGCCTACCCACACAAGTGAGGTATCATTTTTCTCAGAAGACTTAGGGGAACGCGGGGTGGGTGGAATTTTGTGGATCCTCACAGATTCCAGAACTTTCCACCACAGAAATGTGAGGAACATGTGTTTTTGTGGACACATTTTTAGGTTTGCAAGGGATTCTGGGTAACAGAACCTGGTGAGAACCAGTCAAGTCACCCCATCCTGGATTCCCCTGGGTGTCTAGTTTTCAAAAATGTGTAGGTTTGCAAGGTTTCCCTAGGTGCTGGCAGAGCTAGGGTTCAAAATCTACAGCTAGGCACTTTGCAAAAAAAGGGTCCGTTTTCACTGTGAAAATATGGTGTGTCCACGTTGCGTTTTGGGCCACTTCCTGTCGCGGGCACTAGGCCTACCCACACATGTGAGGTACCATTTTTCTCAGAAGACTTTGGGGAACGCGGGGTGGGTGGAACTTTGTGGATCCATGCAGATTCCAGAATTTCCCACCACAGAAATGTAAGGAAAATGTGTTTTTTTGGACAAATGTTTAGGTTTGCAAGGGATTCTGGGTAACAGAACCTGGTGAGAGCCAGTCAAGTCCCCCAATCCTGGATTCCCCTGGGTGTCTAGTTTTAAAAAATGTCTAGGTTTTCTAGGTTTCCCTAGGTGCTGGCAGAGTTAGGGTTCAAAATCTACAGCTAGGCACTTTGCAAAAAAATTGTCCGTTTTCACTGTGAAAATGTGGTGTGTCCATGTTGCGTTTTGTGGCGTTTCCTGTCGTGGGCACTAGGCCTACCCACACAAGTGAGGTACCATTTTTCTTGGAAGACTTTGGGGAACGCAGGGTGGGAGGAATTTTGTGGATCCACGCAGATTCCAGTACTTTCCACCACAGAAATGTGATAAAAATTTGTTTTTTTAACAAATCTTTAAGTTCATGGGATTCTGGGTAATAGAACCTGGTGGGAGCCAGTCAAGTCACCCCATCCTGGATTCCCCTGGGTGTCTAGTTTTCAACAATGTATAGGTTTGCTAGGTTTCCCTAGGTGCTGGCAGAGTTAGGGTTCAAAATCTACAGCTAGGCACTTTGCAAAAAAAGGGTCCGTTTTCACTGTGAAAATCAGGTGTGTCCATGTTGCGTTTTGGGCGGTTTCCTGTCGCGGGCACTAGGCCTACCCACACAAGTGAGGTGCCATTTTTCTCGGAAGACTTTGGGGAACGCGGGGTGGGTGGAATTTTGTGGATCCACGCAGATTCCAGAACTTTCCACCACAGAAATGTGAGGAAAATGTATTTTTTTGGACAAACTTTTAGGTTTGCAAGGGATTCTGGTTAACAGAACCTGGTGAGAGCCAGTCAAGTCCCCCATCCTGGATTCCCCTGGGTGTCTAGTTTTCAAAATGTATAGGTTTTCTAGGTTTCCCTAGGTGCTGGCAGAGTTAGGGTTCAAAATCTACAGCTAGGCACTTTGCAAAAAAAGGGTCCGTTTTCACTGTGAAAATATGGTGTGTCCACGTTGCGTTTTGGGCCGTTTCCTGTCGCGGACACTAGGCCTACCCACACAAGTGAGGTACCAATTTTCTTGGAAGACTTTGGGGAACGTGGGGTGGGTGGAATTTTGTGGATCCAAACAGATTCCTGAACTTTCCACCACAGAAATGTGAGGAAAATGTGTTTTTTTTGACAGATTTTTAGATTTGCAAGGGATTATGGGTAACAGAACCTGGTGAGAGCCAGTCAAGTCACCCCATCCTGGATTCCCCTGGGTGTCTAGTTTTCAAAAATGTATAGGTTTGCTAGGATTCCGTAGGTGCTGGCAGAGTTAGGGTTCAAAATCTACAGCTAGGCACTTTGCAAAAAAAGGGTCCATTTTCACTGTGAAAATGTGGTGTGTCCACGTTGCGTTTTGGGCTGTTTCCTGTCGCGGGCACTAGGCCTACCCACACAAGTGAGGTAGCATTTTTCTCAGAAGACTTAGGGGAACGCGGGGTGAGTGGAATTTCGTGGATCCTCACAGATTCCAGAACTTTCCACCACAGAAATGTGAGGAAAATGTGATTTTGTGGACACATTTTTAGGTTTACAAGGGATTCTGGGTAACAGAACCTGGTGATAGCCAGTCCAGTCACCCCATACTGGATTCCCCTGTGTGTCTAGTTTTAAAAAATGTATAGTTTTGCTAGGTTTCCCTAGGTGCCGGCAAAGCTAGGGTTCAAAATCTACAGCTAGGCACTTTGCAAAAAGGGTCCGTTTTCACTGTGAAAATGCGGTGTGTTCAAGTTGCGTTTTGGGCCGTTTCCTGTCGCGGGCACTAGGCCTACCCACACAAGTGAGGTACCATTTTTCTCAGAAGACTTAGGGGAACGCGGGGTGGGTGGAATTTTGTGGATCCTCACAGATTCCAGAACTTTCCACCACAGAAATGTGAGGAAAATGTGTTTTTGTGGACATTTTTAGGTTTGCAAGGGATTCTGGGTAACAGAACCTGGTGAGAGCCAGTCAAGTCACCCCATCCTGGATTACCCTGGGTGTCTAGTTTTCAAAAATGTATAGGTTTGCTAGGATTCCCTAGGTGCTGGCAGAGTTAGGGTTCAAAATCTACAGCTAGGCACTTTGCAAAAAGGGTCCATTTTCACTGTGAAAATGTGGTGTGTCCACGTTGCGTTTTGGGCCATTTCCTGTCGCGGGCACTAGGCCTACCCACACAAGTGAGGTATCATTTTTCTCAGAAGACTTAGGGGAACGCGGGGTGGGTGGAATTTTGTGGATCCTCACAGATTCCAGAACTTTCCACCACAGAAATGTGAGGAACATGTGTTTTTGTGGACACATTTTTAGGTTTGCAAGGGATTCTGGGTAACAGAACCTGGTGAGAACCAGTCAAGTCACCCCATCCTGGATTCCCCTGGGTGTCTAGTTTTCAAAAATGTGTAGGTTTGCTAGGTTTCCCTAGGTGCTGGCAGAGCTAGGGTTCAAAATCTACAGCTAGGCACTTTGCAAAAAAAGGGTCCGTTTTCACTGTGAAAATATGGTGTGTCCACGTTGCGTTTTGGGCCACTTCCTGTCGCGGGCACTAGGCCTACCCACACATGTGAGGTACCATTTTTCTCAGAAGACTTTGGGGAACGCGGGGTGGGTGGAACTTTGTGGATCCATGCAGATTCCAGAATTTCCCACCACAGAAATGTAAGGAAAATGTGTTTTTTGGACAAATGTTTAGGTTTGCAAGGGATTCTGGGTAACAGAACCTGGTGAGAGCCAGTCAAGTCCCCCAATCCTGGATTCCCCTGGGTGTCTAGTTTTAAAAAATGTCTAGGTTTTCTAGGTTTCCTAGGTGCTGGCAGAGTTAGGGTTCAAAATCTACAGCTAGGCACTTTGCAAAAAAATTGTCCGTTTTCACTGTGAAAATGTGGTGTGTCCATGTTGCGGTTTGGGGCGTTTCCTGTCGTGGGCACTAGGCCTACCCACACAAGTGAGGTACCATTTTTCTTGGAAGACTTTGGGGAACGCAGGGTGGGAGGAATTTTGTGGATCCACGCAGATTCCAGTACTTTCCACCACAGAAATGTGATAAAAATGTGTTTTTTTAACAAATCTTTAAGTTCATGGGATTCTGGGTAATAGAACCTGGTGGGAGCCAGTCAAGTCACCCCATCCTGGATTCCCCTGGGTGTCTAGTTTTCAACAATGTATAGGTTTGCTAGGTTTCCTAGGTGCTGGCAGAGTTAGGGTTCAAAATCTACAGCTAGGCACTTTGCAAAAAAGGGTCCGTTTTCACTGTGAAAATATGGTGTGTCCACGTTGCGTTTTGGGCCGTTTCCTGTCGCGGACACTAGGCCTACCCACACAAGTGAGGTACCAATTTTCTTGGAAGACTTTGGGGAACGTGGGGTGGGTGGAATTTTGTGGATCCAAACAGATTCCTGAACTTTCCACCACAGAAATGTGAGGAAAATGTGTTTTTTTGACAGATTTTTAGATTTGCAAGGGATTATGGGTAACAGAACCTGGTGAGAGCCAGTCAAGTCACCCCATCCTGGATTCCCTGGGTGTCTAGTTTTCAAAAATGTATAGGTTTGCTAGGATTCCCTAGGTGCTGGCAGTGTTAGGGTTCAAAATCTACAGCTAGGCACTTTGCAAAAAGGGTCCATTTTCACTGTGAAAATGTGGTGTGTCCACGTTGCGTTTTGGGCTGTTTCCTGTCGCGGGCACTAGGCCTACCCACACAAGTGAGGTAGCATTTTTCTCAGAAGACTTAGGGAACGCGGGGTGGGTGGAATTTCGTGGATCCTCACAGATTCCAGAACTTTCCACCACAGAAATGTGAGGAAAATGTGATTTTGTGGACACATTTTTAGGTTTACAAGGGATTCTGGGTAACAGAACCTGGTGATAGCCAGTCCAGTCACCCCATACTGGATTCCCCTGTGTGTCTAGTTTTAAAAAATGTATAGTTTTGCTAGGTTTCCCTAGGTGCCGGCAAAGCTAGGGTTCAAAATCTAAAGCTAGGCACTTTGCAAAAAAATGTCCGTTTTCACTGTGAAAATGCGGTGTGTTCAAGTTGCGTTTTGGGCCGTTTCCTGTCGCGGGCACTAGGCCTACCCACACAAGTGAGGTACCATTTTTCTCAGAAGACTTAGGGGAACGCGGGGTGGGTGGAATTTTGTGGATCCTCACAGATTCCAGAACTTTCCACCACAGAAATGTGAGGAAAATGTGTTTTTGTGGACATTTTTAGGTTTGCAAGGGATTCTGGGTAACAGAACCTGGTGAGAGCCAGTCAAGTCACCCCATCCTGGATTACCCTGGGTGTCTAGTTTTCAAAAATGTATAGGTTTGCTAGGATTCCCTAGGTGCTGGCAGAGTTAGGGTTCAAAATCTACAGCTAGGCACTTTGCAAAAAGGGTCCATTTTCACTGTGAAAATGTGGTGTGTCCACGTTGCGTTTTGGGCCATTTCCTGTCGCGGGCACTAGGCCTACCCACACAAGTGAGGTATCATTTTTCTTAGAAGACTTAGGGGAACGCGGGGTGGGTGGAATTTTGTGGATCCTCACAGATTCCAGAACTTTCCACCACAGAAATGTGAGGAACATGTGTTTTTGTGGACACATTTTTAGGTTTGCAAGGGATTCTGGGTAACAGAACCTGGTGAGAACCAGTCAAGTCACCCCATCCTGGATTCCCCTGGGTGTCTAGTTTTCAAAAATGTATAGGTTTGCTAGGTTTCCCTAGGTGCTGGCAGAGCTAGGGTTCAAAATCTACAGCTAGGCACTTTGCAAAAAAAGGGTCCGTTTTCACTGTGAAAATATGGTGTGTCCACGTTGCGTTTTGGGCCACTTCCTGTCGCGGGCACTAGGCCTACCCACACATGTGAGGTACCATTTTTCTCAGAAGACTTTGGGGAACGCGGGGTGGGTGGAACTTTGTGGATCCATGCAGATTCCAGAATTTCCCACCACAGAAATGTAAGGAAAATGTGTTTTTTGGACAAATGTTTAGGTTTGCAAGGGATTCTGGGTAACAGAACCTGGTGAGAGCCAGTCAAGTCCCCCAATCCTGGATTCCCCTGGGTGTCTAGTTTTAAAAAATGTCTAGGTTTTCTAGGTTTCCCTAGGTGCTGGCAGAGTTAGGGTTCAAAATCTACAGCTAGGCACTTTGCAAAAAAATTGTCCGTTTTCACTGTGAAAATGTGGTGTGTCCATGTTGTGTTTTGGGGCGTTTCCTGTCGTGGGCACTAGGCCTACCCACACAAGTGAGGTACCATTTTTCTTGGAAGACTTTGGGGAACGCAGGGTGGGAGGAATTTTGTGGATCCACGCAGATTCCAGTACTTTCCACCACAGAAATGTGATAAAAATGTGTTTTTTTAACAAATCTTTAAGTTCATGGGATTCTGGGTAATAGAACCTGGTGGGAGCCAGTCAAGTCACCCCATCCTGGATTCCCCTGGGTGTCTAGTTTTCAACAATGTATAGGTTTGCTAGGTTTCCCTAGGTGCTGGCAGAGTTAGGGTTCAAAATCTACAGCTAGGCACTTTGCAAAAAAGGGTCCGTTTTCACTGTGAAAATCAGGTGTGTCCATGTTGCGTTTTGGGCGGTTTCCTGTCGCGGGCACTAGGCCTACCCACACAAGTGAGGTGCCATTTTTCTCGGAAGACTTTGGGGAACGCGGGGTGGGTGGAATTTTGTGGATCCACGCAGATTCCAGAACTTTCCACCACAGAAATGTGAGGAAAATGTGTTTTTTGGACAAACTTTTAGGTTTGCAAGGGATTCTGGTTAACAGAACCTGGTGAGAGCCAGTCAAGTCCCCCATCCTGGATTCCCCTGGGTGTCTAGTTTTCAAAATGTATAGGTTTTCTAGGTTTCCCTAGGTGCTGGCAGAGTTAGGGTTCAAAATCTACAGCTAGGCACTTTGCAAAAAAGGGTCCGTTTTCACTGTGAAAATATGGTGTGTCCACGTTGCGTTTTGGGCCGTTTCCTGTTGCGGACACTAGGCCTACCCACACAAGTGAGGTACCAATTTTCTTGGAAGACTTTGGGGAACGTGGGGTGGGTGGAATTTTGTGGATCCAACCAGATTCCTGAACTTTCCACCACAGAAATGTGAGGAAAATGTGTTTTTTTTGACAGATTTTTAGATTTGCAAGGGATTATGGGTAACAGAACCTGGTGAGAGCCAGTCAAGTCACCCCATCCTGGATTCCCCTGGGTGTCTAGTTTTCAAAAATGTATAGGTTTGCTAGGATTCCCTAGGTGCTGGCAGAGTTAGGGTTCAAAATCTACAGCTAGGCACTTTGCAAAAAAAGGGTCCATTTTCACTGTGAAAATGTGGTGTGTCCACGTTGCGTTTTGGGCTGTTTCCTGTCGCGGGCACTAGGCCTACCCACACAAGTGAGGTAGCATTTTTCTCAGAAGACTTAGGGGAACGCGGGGTGGGTGGAATTTCGTGGATCCTCACAGATTCCAGAACTTTCCACCACAGAAATGTGAGGAAAATGTGATTTTGTGGACACATTTTTAGGTTTACAAGGGATTCTGGGTAACAGAACCTGGTGATAGCCAGTCCAGTCACCCCATCCTGGATTCCCCTGTGTGTCTAGTTTTAAAAAATGTATAGTTTTGCTAGGTTTCCCTAGGTGCCGGCAAAGCTAGGGTTCAAAATCTACAGCTAGGCACTTTGCAAAAAAGGGTCCGTTTTCACTGTGAAAATGCGGTGTGTTCAAGTTGCGTTTTGGGCCGTTTCCTGTCGCGGGCACTAGGCCTACCCACACAAGTGAGGTACCATTTTTCTTGGAAGACTTTGGGGAACGCAGGGTGGGAGGAATTTTGTGGATCCACGCAGATTCCAGTACTTTCCACTACAGAAATGTGAGAAAAATGTGTTTTTTTAACAAATCTTTAAGTTCAAGGGATTCTGGGTAATAGAACCTGGTGGGAGCCAGTCAGGTCACCCCATCCTGGATTCCCCTGGGTGTCTAGTTTTCAAAAATGTATAGGTTTGCTAGGTTTCCCTAGGTGCTGGCAGAGTTAGGGTTCAAAATCTACAGCTAGGCACTTTGCAGAAAAAGGGTCCGTATTCACTGTGAAAATGTGGTGTGTCCATGTTGCGTTTTGGGCCGTTTCCTGTCGCGGGCACTAGGCCTACCCACACAAGTGAGGTACCATTTTTCTCGGAAGACTTTGGGGAACGCGGGGTGCATGGAATTTTGTGGATCCACACAGATTCCAGAACTTTTCACCACAGACATGTGAGGAAATTGTGTTTTTTTGGGCAAATGTTTAGGTTTGCAATGGATTCTGGGTAACAGAACCTGGTGAGAACCAGGTAAGTCACCCCATCCTGGATTTCCCTGGGTGTCTAGTTTTTAAAAATGTATAGGTTTGCTAGGTTTCCTAGGAGCTGGAAGAGCTAGGGTTCAAAATGTACAGCTAGGCACTTTGCAAAAAAAGGGTCCGTTTTCACTGTGAAAATGTGGTGTGTCCACGTTGCGTTTTGGGCCGTTTCCTGTCGCGGGCACTAGGCCTACCCACACAAGTGAGGTACCATTTTTCTCGGAAGACGTTGGGGAACGTGGGGTGCGTGGAATTTTGTGGATCCACACATATTCCAGAACTTTCCACCACAGACATGTGAGGAAATTGTGATTTTTGGGGCAAATGTTTAGGTTTGCAAGGGATTCTGGGTAACAGAACCTGGTGAGAACCAGGTAAGTCACCCCATCCTGGATTTCCCTGGGTGTCTAGTTTTCATAAATGTATAGGTTTGCTAGGTTTCCCTAGGTGCTGGCAGAGCTAGGGTTCAAAATGTACAGCTAGGCACTTTGCAAAAAAGGGTCCGTTTTCACTGTGAAAATGTGGTGTGTCCACGTTGCGTTTTGGGCCGTTTCCTGTTGCGGGCACTAGGCCTACCCACACAAGTGACGTACCATTTTTCTCGGAAGACTTTGGGGAACGCGTGTGGTAGGAATTTTGTGGATCGACGCACATTCCAGAACTTTCCACCACAGAAATGTGAGGAAAATGTGGTTTTTTGGACACATTTTTAGGTTTGCAAGGGATTCTGGGTAATAGAACCTGGTGAGAGCCTGTCAAGTCACCCCATCCTGCATTCCACTGGGTGTCTAGTTTTCAAAAATTTATAGTTTTGCTAGGTTTCCTTAGGTGCCCGCAGAGCTAGGGTTCAAAATCTACAGCTAGGCACCTTGCAAAAAAAGGATCCGTTTTCACTGTGAAAATGTGGTGTGTCCACATTGCGTTTTGGGCCGTTTCCTGTCGTGGGAACTAGGCCTACCCACACAAGTGAGGTACCATTTTTCTCTGTAGACTTTGGGAAACGCGGGGTGGGTGGAATTTTGTGGATCCACACAGATTCCAGAACTTTCCACCACAGAAATGTGAGGAAATTGTGTTTTCTTGGGCAAATGTTTAGGTTTGCAAGGGATTCTGGGTAACAGAACCTGCTGAGAGCCAGTCAAGTCACCCCATCCTGGATTCCCCTGGGTGTCTAGTTTTCAAAAATGTATAGGTTTGCTAGGTTTCCCTAGGTGCTGGCATATCTAGGGTTCAAAATCTACAGCTAGGCACTTTGCAAAAAAGGGTCCGTTTTCACTGTGAAAATATGGTGTGTCCACATTGCGTTTTGGGCCATTTCCTGTCACGGGCACTAGGCCTATCCACACAAGTGAGGTACCATTTTTCTCAAAAGACATTGGGGAACGCGGGGTGGGTGGAATTTTGTGGATCCATGCAGATTCCAGAACTTTCCACCACAGAAATGTGAGGAAAATGTGTTTTTTAACAAATCTTTAAGTTCATGGGATTCTGGGTAATAGAAC
Source organism: Calotriton arnoldi (assembly GCA_963921515.1). NCBI lineage: Eukaryota > Metazoa > Chordata > Amphibia > Caudata > Salamandridae > Calotriton > Calotriton arnoldi. The sequence continues at coordinate 78,440 of CAWUFW010020847.1, forward strand.
CTGGTGGGAGCCAGTCAAGTCACCCCATCCTGGATTCCCCTGGGTGTCTAGTTTTCAACAATGTATAGGTTTGCTAGGTTTCCCTAGGTGCTGGCAGAGTTAGGGTTCAAAATCTACAGCTAGGCACTTTGCAAAAAAGGGTCCGTTTTCACTGTGAAAATGTGGTGTGTCCATGTTGCGTTTTGGGCCATTTCCTGTCGCGGGCACTAGGCCTACCCACACAAGTGAGGTACCATTTTTCTCGGAAGACTTTGGGGAACGCAGGGTGGGAGGAATTTTGTGGATCCACGCAGATTCCAGTACTTTCCACCACAGAAATGTGAGAAAAATGTGTTTTTTAACAAATCTTTAAGTTCATGGAATTCTGGGTAATAGAACCTGGTGGGAGCCAGTCAAGTCACCCCATCCTGGATTCCCCTGGGTGTCTAGTTTTCAACAATGTATAGGTTTGCTAGGATTCCCTAGGTGCTGGCAGAGTTAGGGTTCAAAATCTACAGCTAGGCACTTTGCAAAAAAAGGGTCCATTTTCACTGTGAAAATGTGGTGTGTCCACGTTGCGTTTTGGGCCGTTTCCTGTCGTGGACACTAGGCCTACCCACACAAGTGAGGTACCAATTTTCTTGGAAGACTTTGGGGAACGTGGCGTGGGTGGAATTTTGTGGATCCAACCAGATTCCAGAACTTTCCACCACAGAAATGTGAGGAAAATGTGTTTTTTTTTACAGATTTTTAGGTTTCCAAGGGATTATGGGTAACAGAACCTGGCGAGAGCCAGTCAAGTCCCCCCATCCTGGATTACCCTGGTTGTCTAGTTTTCAAAAATGTATAGGTTTGCTAGGTTTCCCTAGGTGCTGGCAGAGTTAGGGTTCAAAATCTACAGCTAGGCACTTTGCAAAAAAAGGGTCCGTTTGCACTATGAAAATGTGGTGTGTCCACATTGCGTTTTGGGCCAAATCCTGTCGCGGGCACTAGGTCTACCCACACAAGTGAGGTATCATTTTTCTCAGAAGACTTAGGGGAACGCGGGGTGGGTGGAATTTTGTGGATCCTCACAGATTCCAGAACTTTCCACCACAGAAATGTGAGGAAAATGTGTTTTTTTTGACAGATTTTTAGATTTGCAAGGGATTATGGGTAACAGAACCTGGTGATAGCCAGTCAAGTCCCCCATCCTGGATTCCCCTGGGTGTCTAGTTTTCAAAATGTATAGGTTTTCTAGGTTTCCCTAGGTGCTGGCAGAGTTAGGGTTCAAAATCTACAGCTAGGCACTTTGCAAAAAAAGGGTCCGTTTTCACTGTGAAAATATGGTGTGTCCACGTTGCGTTTTGGGCCGTTTCCTGTCGCGGACACTAGGCCTACCCACACAAGTGAGGTACCAATTTTCTTGGAAGACTTTGGGGAACGTGGGGTGGGTGGAATTTTGTGGATCCAACCAGATTCCTGAACTTTCCACCACAGAAATGTGAGGAAAATGTGTTTTTTTTTACAGATTTTTAGATTTGCAAGGGATTATGGGTAACAGAACCTGGTGAGAGCCAGTCAAGTCACCCCATCCTGGATTCCCCTGGGTGTCTAGTTTTCAAAAATGTATAGGTTTGCTAGGATTCCCTAGGTGCTGGCAGAGTTAGGGTTCAAAATCTACAGCTAGGCACTTTGCAAAAAAGGGTCCATTTTCACTGTGAAAATGTGGTGTGTCCACGTTGCGTTTTGGGCTGTTTCCTGTCGCGGGCACTAGGCCTACCCACACAAGTGAGGTAGCATTTTTCTCAGAAGACTTAGGGGAACGCGGGGTGGGTGGAATTTCGTGGATCCTCACAGATTCCAGAACTTTCCACCACAGAAATGTGAGGAAAATGTGATTTTGTGGACACATTTTTAGGTTTACAAGGGATTCTGGGTAACAGAACCTGGTGATAGCCAGTCCAGTCACCCCATCCTGGATTCCCCTGTGTGTCTAGTTTTAAAAATGTATAGTTTTGCTAGGTTTCCCTAGGTGCCGGCAAAGCTAGGGTTCAAAATCTACAGCTAGGCACTTTGCAAAAAGGGTCCGTTTTCACTGTGAAAATGCGGTGTGTTCAAGTTGCGTTTTGGGCCGTTTCCTGTCGCGGGCACTAGGCCTACCCACACAAGTGAGGTACCATTTTTCTTGGAAGACTTTGGGGAACGCAGGGTGGGAGGAATTTTGTGGATCCACGCAGATTCCAGTACTTTCCACTACAGAAATGTGAGAAAAATGTGTTTTTTTAACAAATCTTTAAGTTCAAGGGATTCTGGGTAATAGAACCTGGTGGGAGCCAGTCAGGTCACCCCATCCTGGATTCCCCTGGGTGTCTAGTTTTCAAAAATGTATAGGTTTGCTAGGTTTCCCTAGGTGCTGGCAGAGTTAGGGTTCAAAATCTACAGCTAGGCACTTTGCAGAAAAAGGGTCCGTATTCACTGTGAAAATGTGGTGTGTCCATGTTGCGTTTTGGGCCGTTTCCTGTCGCGGGCACTAGGCCTACCCACACAAGTGAGGTACCATTTTTCTCGGAAGACTTTGGGGAACGCGGGGTGCATGGAATTTTGTGGATCCACACAGATTCCAGAACTTTTCACCACAGACATGTGAGGAAATTGTGTTTTTTGGGCAAATGTTTAGGTTTGCAATGGATTCTGGGTAACAGAACCTGGTGAGAACCAGGTAAGTCACCCCATCCTGGATTTCCCTGGGTGTCTAGTTTTTAAAAATGTATAGGTTTGCTAGGTTTCCCTAGGAGCTGGAAGAGCTAGGGTTCAAAATGTACAGCTAGGCACTTTGCAAAAAAAGGGTCCGTTTTCACTGTGAAAATGTGGTGTGTCCACGTTGCGTTTTGGGCCGTTTCCTGTCGCGGGCACTAGGCCTACCCACACAAGTGAGGTACCATTTTTCTCGGAAGACGTTGGGGAACGTGGGGTGCGTGGAATTTTGTGGATCCACACATATTCCAGAACTTTCCACCACAGACATGTGAGGAAATTGTGATTTTTTGGGGCAAATGTTTAGGTTTGCAAGGGATTCTGGGTAACAGAACCTGGTGAGAACCAGGTAAGTCACCCCATCCTGGATTTCCCTGGGTGTCTAGTTTTCATAAATGTATAGGTTTGCTAGGTTTCCCTAGGTGCTGGCAGAGCTAGGGTTCAAAATGTACAGCTAGGCACTTTGCAAAAAAAGGGTCCGTTTTCACTGTGAAAATGTGGTGTGTCCACGTTGCGTTTTGGGCCGTTTCCTGTTGCGGGCACTAGGCCTACCCACACAAGTGACGTACCATTTTTCTCGGAAGACTTTGGGGAACGCGTGTGGTAGGAATTTTGTGGATCGACGCACATTCCAGAACTTTCCACCACAGAAATGTGAGGAAAATGTGGTTTTTTGGACACATTTTTAGGTTTGCAAGGGATTCTGGGTAATAGAACCTGGTGAGAGCCTGTCAAGTCACCCCATCCTGCATTCCACTGGGTGTCTAGTTTTCAAAAATTTATAGTTTTGCTAGGTTTCCTTAGGTGCCCGCAGAGCTAGGGTTCAAAATCTACAGCTATGCACCTTGCAAAAAAGGATCCGTTTTCACTGTGAAAATGTGGTGTGTCCACATTGCGTTTTGGGCCGTTTCCTGTCGTGGGAACTAGGCCTACCCACACAAGTGAGGTACCATTTTTCTCTGTAGACTTTGGGAAACGCGGGGTGGGTGGAATTTTGTGGATCCACACAGATTCCAGAACTTTCCACCACAGAAATGTGAGGAAATTGTGTTTTCTTGGGCAAATGTTTAGGTTTGCAAGGGATTCTGGGTAACAGAACCTGCTGAGAGCCAGTCAAGTCACCCCATCCTGGATTCCCCTGGGTGTCTAGTTTTCAAAAATGTATAGGTTTGCTAGGTTTCCCTAGGTGCTGGCATATCTAGGGTTCAAAATCTACAGCTAGGCACTTTGCAAAAAAAGGGTCCGTTTTCACTGTGAAAATATGGTGTGTCCACATTGCGTTTTGGGCCATTTCCTGTCACGGGCACTAGGCCTATCCACACAAGTGAGGTACCATTTTTCTCAAAAGACATTGGGGAACGCGGGGTGGGTGGAATTTTGTGGATCCATGCAGATTCCAGAACTTTCCACCACAGAAATGTGAGGAAAATGTGTTTTTTTAACAAATCTTTAAGTTCATGGGATTCTGGGTAATAGAACCTGGTGGGAGCCAGTCAAGTCACCCCATCCTGGATTCCCCTGGGTGTCTAGTTTTCAACAATGTATAGGTTTGCTAGGTTTCCCTAGGTGCTGGCAGAGTTAGGGTTCAAAATCTACAGCTAGGCACTTTGCAAAAAAGGGTCCGTTTTCACTGTGAAAATGTGGTGTGTCCATGTTGCGTTTTGGGCCATTTCCTGTCGCGGGCACTAGGCCTACCCACACAAGTGAGGTACCATTTTTCTCGGAAGACTTTGGGGAACGCAGGGTGGGAGGAATTTTGTGGATCCACGCAGATTCCAGTACTTTCCACCACAGAAATGTGAGAAAAATGTGTTTTTTTAACAAATCTTTAAGTTCATGGAATTCTGGGTAATAGAACCTGGTGGGAGCCAGTCAAGTCACCCCATCCTGGATTCCCCTGGGTGTCTAGTTTTCAACAATGTATAGGTTTGCTAGGTTTCCCTAGGTGCTGGCATAGTTAGGGTTCAAAATCTACAGCTAGGCACTTTGCAAAAAAAGGGTCAGTTTTCACTGTGAAAATGTGGTGTGTCCATGTTGCGTTTTGGGCCGTTTCCTGTCGCGGGCACTAGGCCTACCCACACAAGTGAGGTACCATTTTTCTCAGAAGACTTTGGGAAACGCAGGGTGGGTGGAATTTTGTGGATCCACGCAGATTCCAGAACTTTCCACCACAGAAATGTGAGGAAAATGTGTTTTTTGGACAAACTTTTAGGTTTGCAAGGGATTCTGGTCAACAGAACCTGGTGAGAGCCAGTCAAGTCCCCCCATCCTGGATTCCCCTGGGTGTCTAGTTTTCAAAATGTATAGGTTTGCTAGGTTTCCCTAGGTGCTGGCAGAGTTAGGGTTCAAAATCTACAGCTAGGGCACTTTGCAAAAAAAGGGTCCGTTTTCACTGTGAAAATATGGTGTGTCCACGTTGCGTTTTGGGCCGTTTCCTGTCGTGGACACTAGGCCTACCCACACAAGTGAGGATCCAATTTTCTTGGAAGACTTTGGGGAACGTGGCGTGGGTGGAATTTTGTGGATCCAACCAGATTCCAGAACTTTCCACCACAGAAATGTGAGGAAAATGTGTTTTTTTTTACAGATTTTTAGGTTTCCAAGGGATTATGGGTAACAGAACCTGGCGAGAGCCAGTCAAGTCCCCCCATCCTGGATTACCCTGGTTGTCTAGTTTTTAAAAATGTATAGGTTTGCTAGGTTTCCCTAGGTGCTGGCAGAGTTAGGGTTCAAAATCTACAGCTAGGCACTTTGCAAAAAAAGGGTCCGTTTGCACTATGAAAATGTGGTGTGTCCACATTGCGTTTTGGGCCAAATCCTGTCGCGGGCACTAGGCCTACCCACACAAGTGAGGTATCATTTTTCTCAGAAGACTTAGGGGAACGCGGGGTGGGTGGAATTTTGTGGATCCTCACAGATTCCAGAACTTTCCACCACAGAAATGTGAGGAAAATGTGTTTTTGTGGACATTTTTAGGTTTGCAAGGGATTCTGGGTAACAGAACCTGGTGAGAGCCAGTCAAGTCACCCCATCCTGGATTACCCTGGGTGTCTAGTTTTCAAAAATGTATAGGTTTGCTAGGATTCCCTAGGTGCTGGCAGAGTTAGGGTTCAAAATCTACAGCTAGGCACTTTGCAAAAAAAGGGTCCATTTTCACTGTGAAAATGTGGTGTGTCCACGTTGCGTTTTGGGCCATTTCCTGTCGCAGGCACTAGGTCTACCCACACAAGTGAGGTATCATTTTTCTCAGAAGACTTAGGGGAACGCGGGGTGGGTGGAATTTTGTGGATCCTCACAGATTCCAGAACTTTCCACCACAGAAATGTGAGGAACATGTGTTTTTGTGGACACATTTTTAGGTTTGCAAGGGATTCTGGGTAACAGAACCTGGTGAGAGCCAGTCAAGTCACCCCATCCTGGATTCCCCTGTGTGTCTAGTGTTCAAAAATGTATAGTTTTTCTAGGTTTCCCTAGGTGACGGCAAAGCTAGGGTTCAAAATCTACAGCTAGGCACTTTGCAAAAAAGGGTCCGTTTTCACTGTGAAAATGTTGTGTGTCCACGTTGCATTTTGGGCCGTTTCCTATTGCGGGCACTAGGCCTACCCACACAAGTGAGGTACCATTTTTCTTGGAAGACTTTGGGGAACGCAGGGTGGGAGGAATTTTGTGGATCCACGCAGATTCCAGTACTTTCCACCACAGAAATGTGAGAAAAATTAGTTTTTTTAACAAATCTATAAGTTCAAGGGATTCTGGGTAATAGAACCTGGTGGGAGCCAGTCAAGTCACCCCGTACTGGATTCCCCTGGGTGTCTAGTTTTCAAAAATGTATTGGTTTGCTAGGTTTCCCTAGGTGCCGGCAGAGCTAGGGTTCAAAATCTACAGCAGGCACTTTGCAAAAAAAGGGTCCGTTTTCACTGTGAAAATGTGGTGTGTCCACGTTGCGTTTTGGGCCAAATCCTGTTGCGGGCACTAGGCCTACCCACACAAGTGAGGTACCATTTTTCTCAGAAGACTTTGGGAAACGCGGGGTGGGAGGAATTTTGTGGATCCACGCACATTCCAGAACTTTCCACCACAGAAATGTGAGGAAAATGTAGTTTTTTGGACAAATTTTTAGGTTTGCAAGGGATTCTGGGTAATAGAACCTGGTGAGTGCCAGTCAAGTCACCCCATCCTGCATTTCACTGGGTGTCTAGTTTTCAAAAATTTATAGTTTTGCTAGGTTTCCCTAGGTGCTGGCAGAGCTAGGGTTCAAAATCTACAGCTAGGCACTTTGCAAAAAAAGGGTCCGTTTCCACTGTGAAAATGTGGTGTGTCCTTGTTGCGTTTTGGGCCGTTTCCTGTCGCGGGCACTAGGCCTACCCACACAAGTGAGGTACCATTTTTCTTGGAAGACTTTGGGGAACGTGGGGTGCATGGAATTGTGTGGATCCACGCAGATTTCAGAACCTTCCACCACAGAAATGTGAGAAAAATGTGGGGTTTTTTACATATTTTTAAGTTTGCAAGGGATTCTGGGTAATAGAACCTGGTGGGAGCCAGTCAAGTCACCCCATCCTGGATTCCACTGGGTGTCTAGTTTTCAAAAATGTATAGTTTTGCTAGGTGTCCCTAGGTGCCCGCAGAGCTAGTGTTCAAAATCTACAGTTAGGCACTTTGCAAAAAAAGGGTCAGTTTTCACTGTAAAAATAAGGTGTGTCCACGTTGCGTTTTGAGCCGTTTCCTGTCGCGGGCACTAGGCCTACCCACACAAGTGAGGTACCATTTTTATCGGGAGACTTTGGGGAACGTGGGGTGCATGGAATTGTGTGGGTCCACGCAGATTTCAGAACCTTCCACCACAGAAATGTGAGAAAAATGTGGGGTTTTTTACATATTTTTAAGTTTGCAAGGGATTCTGGGTAATAGAACCTGGTGGGAGCCAGTCAAGTCACCCCATCCTGGATTCCACTGGGTGTCTAGTTTTCAAAAATGTATAGTTTTGCTAGGTGTCCCTAGGTGCCCGCAGAGCTAGGGTTCAAAATCTACAGCTAGGCACTTTGCAAAAAAAGGGTCAGTTTTCACTGTAAAAATAAGGTGTGTCCACGTTGCGTTTTGAGCCGTTTCCTGTCGCGGGCACTAGGCCTACCCACACAAGTGAGGTACCATTTTTATCGGGAGACTTAGGGTAACACAGAATTGTAGAGGAATTGTTATTACCTATTGACTTTCTATGCATTTCTGCCTTCCAAATGAAAGACAATGGGTAAAAAAGAAGTCATTTAAAAAATGACCTATAAATCTCATGCTAATATGGATACTCACAATTTCGGAAATGTGCAAATATCTACTGTTTCTAAACTCTATATTTTGTTCCAATTTCATAAATACATAGGTGTCTCTCATACCGATTTTTCCATGTATATATTTTCCCAAATTAATTGCTATATACCCGGTACATAATAAAAAACCATTGCAAGATGCTGCTCAGTTATTGGCTCTGGGTTCGTCGGGTTCTTGGTGAACCTACAAGTCCTATATATCCCCACAACCATAAATGTCCAGCAGATGCAAAGGTATATTGCTTTCAAACTGCTGTTATAATTAGAAGAAGTTACAGGTGAAAACGTTGACACAAATGGCTGTTTTTTTCAACTAATTTTCAATTTTTCCTATATTCAACGGTTAGTTTCTATAAAGAAACCTTGAAGGATCTACAAAAATGACCCCTTGCTGAATTAAGAGTTTTGTCTACTTTTCTAAAATGTATAGCTTTCTAGGATCCATTATTGCTTTCATACCCATTTCTACCATTAACTGGAAGGAGGTTGAAAGAACAAAAAATAGCAAAAATAGGCTATGTCCCAGAAAAATGCCAAAACTGTGTAAAAAAATGGTTTTCTGACAAAATTATGATTGTCCCTGAAAACTGGGAAGATGGTGATTTCAGCAACACAACCCCTTTTTTGATACCATTTGCAGGGAAAAAAACAGATGCTTTCATCTGTAGCCCTTTTTTCCAATTTTTCCCAAAAAACCCAACATTTTGCTGTATTTTGGCTAATTTCTGGGTCCCCTCCAGGGGAATCCACAAACCCTGGGTACTTTTAGAATCCCCATGATGTTGTAAGAAAAGAACGCAAATTTGGCGTGGATACCTTATGTGGTCAAAAAGTTACAAGGGCCTAAGCGCAAACTACCCCAAATAGCCAAAAAAAGGCTTAGCACCGGGGGTGAAAAGGTCTAGCAGCGAAGGGGTTAAGCACTTCTGAATTTTCATGGATTAGCTTTTGTCTCTCTCTTTTTATCTGGTTGAAAATGCTTTCTTTCACAGGTTCTTTTCATTGCTTTTTTCTGATCTCTCTTTAAATTGTTTCTTTACTCACTGATGGATTTGAACTGTGGTCAATTTGGATTGTAAGATTCACTGTAAACTGTTTTTTTTGTATGGCAGTTCTTGTGACTCAAATTTCAACTATAGTCTTTCATGGTTTGGTTCAGAGAATACTTATTCTTGCTGCCACTCAAGCCTTTGACTTTGACATTGCAACAGCTCTTCACTCTAATTCCCACTTTGAAATTTGTCAGTAGCATCACTGGTAGAGGTACCATTTTCTTCACCAGAACTTTAACTTTCATTGATCTAGATGCTTATGACTTCTTTTTGTACACTAGTTTCAACATTCCACCCCCCCCCCCGAATTCATGCAATGAACATTACTCTGTGAATTAGTGATTGTTTTACCACTTCTGCATTTTCTGCCTTTACTCTTTGTGTGAGTGGCATAGATCCACAGCAGGATACAACCATATTTTACTGAAATGTTAGTATCTAGGATCACCTGATAGAGTCCACGCTAAGGCTCCTCAAGGCAATTCTTCCTTAAGTATTTCCAATCCTCTATTCAGTCTCTGGGGTTCAATCAATGACATTGTATCTCCTTCATTGCTACTGCTGCCATATTCACTTGATGAAAGACAGATTTCACAATATCAATCAATCAGGGAATTGTGAAGCGCGCTACTCACCCTTGAGGGTCTCAAGGTGCTGGGGGAGGGGTGCAGCTCTGGGTCAGCTGAAGAGCCAGGTCTTGAAGCTATTCCTGAAGGCGTGCAGAGTGGGGGAGTGTCTGATGTTGATCGGTAGCTCCTTCCAGGCCTTAGCCATGATGTAGGAGAAGGATCTTCCACCCGCTCTGGTTCTGCTGATGCGCAGATCTTTACAGTCATCTAAGACAATGTCATCAGTTATCGAAACTACTGCAGCTGAAGGAATATGTCAGTCTCATTGCTCTGCCCATGATCACCTCATGAAGTGACAGACATGTCTTTTTGTTATGGGGAACATCTGATGCTTTATCACCATCACAGGAGATTTGCAAGGGCTACCAAGCACTGCCAGAAAGATTCTCTGCGCCATCATTTTTTCAATAACAAGTTTAATTTCTTTCCCTGTTTCTCTTTAATATTTATATTGCTTAATTCTGGGGAAAATTGCATCAGGTTTTATGTTAACTTTAACTGGTTGTGCACTTTTTAGGAGTCCTATCTCTTTACCAAGGAAATCCACACCTTTTCATTGACAGCATGTTTTAAATCCAGAAGCAGGTCATCTTTTTTTAAAGCTTGAAACAATTGAACCCTCAAATGTTGTGCTTTTGATTTTGAACACTGAATCTACATCATTTGTTTCAACAAATTAACTGATGTTTATTCGCCATGTCTCCTGTTTTAACTGGGACATTTGCTGTAACCTGATTAACAATTTGTTTATTACTGATCCTTACAACTTGGACTTCTCTTCCCAAGAGTGGTAAGTTTGGAACTTCCACAGAATGAACTATAGAACATGTAGCACCTGTATCAATTAAAAATGAAGCAGTGGTGACATTGATTTCCAAAATCAATGTATGGGCCACTCGGGTCTACTTCTAAGACTGCTCCAAGTAACCAATCTTCCTACCCTCTCAGGTACTGTCACTGTGAATTACTTCATAAAGAAAACTGATAGGAATCATAATTGGAAACAGTGGATTCTATTAGTACCCTGGAATATATGTTAATTTATTTTTAATGTTATTGGGATGGGACCATTGGTGATATGTTGTGTCTGCATCTAAGGAACAACTCATTCTGAATTCCATCTGGATTTTATCTGCATTCACATTGCCAATGCCCAATTTTACCACAGAGGTGGCAAGCAGTGTTACTCTTCAACAATTCCACATTTGTATTCGTTCCAGAATTATTTGTCATTCCTTTTCTACCACCTTGATTTGCATTGACCGATTTCCCATTCTTGCATCTTGCATTTGAGTCAATCAATCAATAAAAATAACTTTATTCTGCCTAAAAATAACCTCCATAAAAGTACATTCCTTGAAATCAATAGCAATAAAGAAGAAATATACAAATTATTAAAATTAGTAAAACAATACTTTGCAAAAAATAATTAAAAGCATACCAAGGCGTATATACATGATGCACTTTTCCATATTTTAGTGGCATAATACTTCCTTATTCTTGCAACACTTAAAATCAAATTTAAGACATTCACACATATCAAATCAGGGAGCATTTGCTACAAGGCACTTATTGCTTGTTTGACCCTCCTGATCTTGGAGTCACGTAATACTGGCAGAAGATAGTGATTCCTGGGCTGAGAGTAAAGCTTGCAAAATATAACAAAGTGAAATGTGCTATGTGCGGAATGATTATGACAAGGACATGGGCTAAGATCGTCCTTCCAAGCTTTGCCATTTGGCAGCACCACCAAAAGGTGTACCATGTTTAGCATAAATCGTGTTAGATAGAATGTATGCTGAGAGTTCAAAACCTGCCCCAGATAAGGCTATATCCCTCTGCCTATGAGCAAATCAAGATAGTTGCAGACTGTGATTTTATTTGCTTCCTGAGGAAACCTTACCTGCTCTAGGTTCACCCTATACCATTCTTTAACAATCTTTTTGCTTAGAGACATTCCCTGTACTGGATTATTAAAAACCTCTAACCACCTTAGCTCAGAACATGCCTTTTTTAACAAAGGATAACCATGGGATGAGATGGACTTTATTCAAATTTATGCAAATCTTAATAATCTGTTAAGTAAGGATCAGCTCCTGCTTCTGCTAAATCGAAATACACAATACATAAGGGTGAACTTTCACTTGGTCCTCCAAAAAGGAGAGACCAAGCTCATCATGGCATATACAATGAGAGCAGCCTTGTGGGATTGCCAGAAGTCCTCCGGCAAATCTGTTCTTTATTTGCTGTAGCTGATCAATATTCTGATAAACCAGTGCCACAAATAGCAATGGCAAGGCATTTACTTCTTTACAAAGTAACCATTTCCCTTATGAGTTTATGACCAAGTTTCTGTGCAAATTTAAAAATAAGAAATAGCGTTCCCCATTTGGGGTTCGTCCCCTTCAGCACAGTAAAAATCCCTCTCTTCCGAGGGAACTTAATCAAAATAACTCTGTTGTTCGTCAAATTGGAGTAGCAATATTTTTATTTTTCAATTATGGTATTTTATGTTCATCATTCCACAATGTTAGGAAATGTATTCATTTCAATCACATTTCTCATCAACAATGAAAATCGTATTTTATATCCTCCCGTCCCAATGCATTTCAGGCTAGGGTAACCCTTCGTCAGGGGATAGTAATTATCACGGTCAGCTCGAAGATACGCGTCGATGTGATTGAAATGAATACATTTCCTAACATGGTAGAATGATGAACATAAAATACCACCATTGAAAAATAAAAATATTGCTACTCAAATTTGACGAACATTGGAGTTATTTTGATTAAGTTCCCTCAGAAGAGAGGGATTTTGGCTGTGCTGAAGAAGACGAACCCCAAATGGGGAACGCTATTTCTTATTTATAAGTCTCCACTCAACGATCAGAGAGTGCACCCTTCAGGCACGCTTTAAACTGAGTACTATTTCATACAAGTTTTGAATACTTAGGAGTGCATGATCCTTTATAATTGCAAATTTAAAATAGCCTCCACCAATCCCTCTAACTGTTAAGATCTAAAATTGATCAAATGGTTGAAGTAAGAAAGGAGCTAAAAGGGATGCCTAAATAAGTAATATTTTTAACCTGCCCTAAAACAGAGCCCTCTATTAAGTCTCGGAGAGCATTGGTATTCTTTGGGTCACAAATCATTGTAAAAGTCTTTGTAAGATTAACATTGAGATTCAAATTATTCATAAAAAGGGTAAAGCGATTTGAAAGCTATTCGCAGTTCTGGAAAGCAGAAGTGCATCGACAGCATATAGCAACATCGGGATCAGGCATCTATCCATGATAGTCAGACCTTTTCCATTTATAGCTTAGTAGTCCACCAGTCTGTTAATATAAAGAGTAAATAAAAAGGGCGCTAGTATGCAGCCTTGACATACTCCTTTAACAAAGTGCATTGGCTCTGTATGTTCCTCGTTTTGTCCAACTTGCACCCCTGCTGTAGTATCCCTGTGCATGCCTTTCAGTAAACCCAATCAGTGGTTCTTTCACACCCATTCTGGACATTATAGACCAGAGCTTAGAGTGGTTAACAGTTTCAAAAGCTTTAGGTAGGTCCATAAATGCCAAATGGATGGGTGTGCCCTTACTTCTGATATAATTAGCGGTTAAAAGATACAGATTTAGAGACTGTTCTACCGTCCCTAAGCCTCAGTGGAAACCATATTGCACATTATTCAAGATAGCATTCTGTTCCACCCAGGATTGCAGCTTAGCAAAAAGGACCCTGCATAGGATCTTAATAGTGGAGTGCAGCAAAGAAATTGGACGATAATAGGCGAGGCTACGTCTATCACCTTTCTTAATTCTGGGTGCAATGTTATGTTATTTAAGCTTATAAAGCGCACGGTTACCCTAGGGTGTCCTGGCGCTGAGCAGGCCTGCTGGTCATCTGAGAACGGACATTACTGTGAAAAAAGCCAGGTTTTCAGCCCCTTTCTGAAGGAAAGGAGATCCGCTGCGTTCCTTAAATGGAAAGGAAGCTCATTCCATGCCTTGGAGGTACATGTGATGAAGCTTCTGCCCCCCCAGCTAGCTCTTTTGATCCGAGGAACTGGAACTTGTTTAGCTCCCAAGGACCGAAGGTTTCTAGCGGGGACATACCATTTGAACTTTAGTCTCAAATGGTTGGGGCCAATTCCATTGAGGGCCTTGAAAGCTACACAGAGGGCCTTAAAGCGTGCCCTTAGCTTCACGGGGAGCCAATGTAGTTGTTTTAACTCCTTCTTTACAGAGACAAACTTGGGAGTACTAGTAAGCAGTCTGGCTGCGGCATTCTGTACAATCTGCAGCCTGTTAACGTGCTGTTTATGGGCATTTAAGTATAGACTGTTACAGTAGTCGATTCGAGACATAATAAGGGCCATGACCACTGTCCTGAGGCTATTATCAGGAAGGAAAAACTTAATTTTCCTTATAATTCTCAGGATTCGGAAACAGGCCAAAACCACCGAACTTATGTGATCACTGAAAGAGAGCCTATTGTCCATGATCACCCCTAAGTTTTTTTGCTTTCGGCGTGGGGGTAGGACAGAGGCCCAACTCAGCTGGCCACCAATCAGGTGTCCACATGTTGGGGTTGTTACCGAACATAATGACTTCTGTTTTGCCTGAGTTTAGTTTTAGGCAGTTGGATGACATCCAGCCTGAGATGGCCCTCATGCAGTCATGAAAGCGAGCCCTCCGTTTCCTTCTCTTCCCCTTCTCTAATTGACAGCACTATTTGTGTGTCGTCTGCATAAGAAGTGATTTGAAAACCAAAAGATTTAATTAGGCCTGCGAGAGAGATCACATATACGTTGAATAGGGTCGGGCTCAACGATGATCCCTGCGGCACCCCACACGGGAGTGAAAAAGGTTTTGAACTGTGATTGTCCAATTCCACTGTTTGCGATCTGCCTTAAAGAAAGGATCGGAGGAGGTTCCAAGCTGTCCCTTGCACTCCTACTTCCGACAACCGGTCCATCAAAACTTCATGATGGACCGTGTCGAAGGCTGCTGACAGATCCAACATTATCAAGATTGCCTTCCCTCCTCTGTCCAGTGCTTCCCGAATCTCCTCTGTGGATTTGATTAAGGCCAGCTCAGTGCTATGTTCTGCTCTGAACCCATATTGTGATGTGTCCAGTAGGTTATTAGTTAGCAAAAGTGGCTTCTGTGCTTTCAGAAGGAACTGAGAATTTAGCAACAGTCCTTAAAACATTTGTTATGGGGGCATGGCCTAGCGGCTCAAAATGGCAGACGCACTGTAGGCGAGTTTCCGGCAGTCGTTCCTTAATCAGTCAATATCTTGCCACTCTTGCAGCAAATTTTGGCCACTGACCACACAGATGACAGTGGAAGTGGGGAAAGTGGCCACAAGCGACAGGGATGACTGCTGCTCCTGGTGAGACACAAGACAGACCAGAGGCACCGGACGACATCGGCCTCGGGATCTCAGGCCGCAGCCTGTGCCCTGAAAAGAGACGGCAACCCGCAGTGGTGAACGTAATCAACCTGTGAAGAGGCAGCAGAGGGACCACGACAAAGAGGCATGGGCTAAAGGCCGAATAGCGGCAAACCCACCAGAGGAGACATGTCATAGGTGAACGGTGTGCTCCATAGGGCCAAACAGCTGGGAGGTAAGTGCTTGCTTGACGTGGGAGCTGTAACGCCTGCCCCTGTGGCCCTGATCTGCAACCCTGCCTGGTGCAGCTTCGGTGGCTGTGACTCGGCCACGCTGGGTGGGAGGAGAGAGCCCTGGAGTCCCCTCTATCCAAAGTAGCCCAGCACCCAATGGGCAGATAGTTGAGGCCGGGGAAAACACGGCCTGGCAGATTGGTGCGGGCGGCTTGGAAAAAGGACCTTTCAGATCCCAGCCAGTGCTAGAGCCCCTTGCTGGTGGTACCAGGGTGAAGGGCCCCATGTGGTTGGTGCAGCAGCAGAAGTTGAGCCCTGGAGGGCTCAGAAAAGGGCCCCCCCAGTCCACCCCCTTGAACATCAAAATTAGACTAGGCCTGGGAGGTGTTGTAGATACACCCAGTGTTGGAGGGTATCGTCTGGCCAGAGCGGCCATACAGTGATGATTACAGTGATGATTATGAGTCATTGATGAGGGCCTGCTGCCCGGCCATGACAGCGTGAGGATCTCGGGTCCAGACCCAGCCACCTACTTTGCTGTATACATCGCTCATTGGAGGGATATGGGTGTGTTTGGTAGTGACCAGAAGAGACATTACCAGCCCAATCTCTTGGTTGCGGTGGGGTGACCTCTTCTTGGTGGGCAGCCTACGCGTTGATGGACCTATGACATTAATGTGGTGATAGTGTCTGTGAAACCCACCCCATACCTCCATTAGGGGGCCATGCTGAGACTGGTGCCCTAGTCGCTGAAGCAGTCAGGCCTGGTCCTGATGCAGATTGTGACAGGGATTGGCAGAGGCTGGGAAAATTCCTCCCACACGGCCCTACGCTGAGGACAAGCTCCCTTTCCATACATGGTGGGTTGCAGCATGGGGCTACCCACCGCTGACTGCTCATGCCACCCCTACCAACCACATGTGGGGGTCTGGCAGGTTGTGCACACCAGTGAACCCAAACAGTGAGCCATGGCAGGCCAATGGGATTGCAGTCCACCATGACCAAGCATAAACTACCATCTACTAAATCCAAACAAAGCACCATGAACAAATAGACCAATGTTGGTACTGCAGCCCTGGAATCAGGAGAGCCAGTAGGTGTTGGCATAGACAATGCTGTGCTGCTGGCGGCCATTACGCAGTCCAGACATATGCTAAGATCGGGGAAGTAGACTCTGATGTTACACTGCTTTGTCAAGATCTGCCAAAAGCAGTGGATAGGATCACCCAGGCAGAGGCCAGGGTGTCAGGTGTCGCAGACTTGGTCATGGCCCTACAACAAAAAGCTAACACTTTGACAGTCATGACGAAGGAATTGGTGGCATGGGTGAATGATGCCGAAAGGCAGCACACATCACAATACTTTGCATTTTGGAGGCTTCACCGAGGGGTGTGAGGGGTCCTCCATGGACAAATTCCTGACACAATGGCTCAGATCGATAGTACTCACTGAGTCAGCATGCTTTGTCATTCAGAGGGCCCATATAGCACTAGTGAAGAAACCTCCTCCTGGGGCGAGACCACGACCAGTCATTGCCAAGCTTCTCAAATACATGGATAGGGACGCAATGCTTATATATGCACAGAGCTAAGACCAGATCCTTTTTCAATCACAACACATAATGATATTCCTGGACTACACGAAAATGGTACAACAACAGCATCAATCATTCACAGCAACAAAACAGCTCCTGCGAGGTTTTAAGATCCAGTACATTTGATCTATCCTGCATGCTTGAGGGCTGTGTTCAATTCACCGACTCTGTCCTTCGACTCTCCACAAGAGGTTTTTGCCTGGGCAGATGAATCAGTGCCATTGAAACTACATACTCAGCCCGCTTTGATTACGATTCATCCCAAAGTGATAGATCCCACAAAGTCCAGTTTGAAGTGCAGTTCTGGAGGAACATGCATCGAGATGATGAACCCTAGTTGCTATATGCTGGATTAATGAGGCATTCATATCCCCAGCCAAGGATTGACTGCTCTAGCACCACTGGCACAACTTGGGTGGTGGAATTTCTGCATGCATTGGTCAGGTGGGACTTAAATGTTTGACTGCACCCCTAGAGGAAAAGAGAAAAGGAAAAGGTTTAATTCTCTCTGTCACAGTTCACTAGTTGGGGAGGGGTTATGGGGATTCATTGGCGATACTCCCTTGGAGAGCCCTGTTGCGATCCTGGAAGGGTCTTATCTGTTAGGAAGTCTTGTAGAGCGCACAGTGCTAAAATCAGTAATAGCAGCTAACAGCAAGAAACCCATCATAACGAGAGAAAGAAAAAAGGCCAATGGGCTATTAAGAGCCACAGAGGTAGACAGAAGTGCGTGGACTACAAAAAAACTTAAAGAGAAGGGAAAAGGTGTGTCTTCAGTGCTTTCCGAAATGCCAGATAGTTATCCATACTCCGGATGTGTACAGGAAGGGCATTCCAAAGTTTAGCTGCCAGGTTGCGAAAGGAGTGCCCACCGGCGCGAGCCCTCCTGACCCGGGAGACAACTAACAGATGTTGACCTACTGAGCGAAGATGATGAGTGGGAGTGTAGGCGGAAAGCAGGCCTGCTAAAATGCCGGGGGCAAGGGAATTCAGGATCCTAAATGCAAAATAGAGGGACTTGAACTTCACCGTCTCGCCACCCGAAGCCAGTGTAGCTGACGAATGGCACTGGAGGTGGGGCAGTGTCTAGGCATGCCAAGAAGAGTTCTGGCGGCTACATTTTGGACTCTCTGCATTCTCAAAATCTCCGTCTTGTTGGCCCCCAGGTAAAGCGAGCTGGCATAGTCCATTCTCGACAACACAGATGCCTGGATGATCATCTGTCGGATGGAAGGGTAAAAAAAAACCAGCAGAGGTTTGAGCCGGCGCAGAATACCAAAGCATGTTGCCACCACCTTCTTCGTTTGGGTTTGGAAACTAAGCGTCGAATCGACCCAGACACCAAGGTTTTTTACCACCTGTTTGGGGGCAGGTGCATGGCCCAGGATGGTGGGCCACCACTGTTCGCTCCATAGCTCAAGATCTTTCCCTACCAGCAAGATCTCCGACTTGCTGGCATTGAGCTGGAGACAGTTGGCCGTCATACACCCTGCAACGTCTGCAAGACCGCTCCGAAACTTAGCAGCATCATTCAGAAAGTCATCGGAGAGGGCGACTACTAATTGTGTATCATCAGCATATGATACAATAGTCAGCCCTCTCCTCTTGGCTACCGCGGCTAGAGGCTGAACATACAGGTTGAAAAGCGTTGGACTTAACGCAGAGCCCTGCGGCACTCCCTGTTTGATGGAATGGACCCTGGAGGTGAAAGGGGGGGCCGACACCTGGAAGGACCTATCCGAAAGAAAGGAGGTAAACCAATTCAGGGCGAGACCCACGATGCCAGCCTCCTTCAACCTCCGTATCAAGATCTGGTGAGAGACCTTATCAAATGCGGCACTGAGATCCAATAGGATCAGTGCCGAAGTACGTCCCTCATCCAGTACTGCTCTCAGATGTTCAGTCACAGCTAGGAGGGCAGACTCCGTGCTGAGGCCCGGGCGGAAACCGCACTGGGAGGAGTCCAGTATACTATTCTCCTCCAAATAGCCTGACAAGATGGAATTAATATAGGCTTCGGAGATCTTAGAGGCCCAAGGCAGCAGGGAGATAGGGCGAAAGTTCTCCGGTTTAGCTGGATCGAGGGTGGGCTTCTTTAATAGAGGCATTACCCTAGCCTGCTTCCATGACCTGGGAACCGTGGCCATAGACAAGGACATATTAATAACCTGGCCCAGAGGTGTAAGAAGCACAGGTAGCAGTCACATAAGATGGTCAGGCTTCATGGGGTCAGCCGGGGAGCCAGATTTGACCTTCCTGCAGAGTACACGTAGTGCATCCTCAGTAATTGGCGGGAAGGTGGCTAGTGTATGGGCGGAGGGGATGGGCCCCCAAAGTCATAGCTCATAGCCACCTGAGGGAAGGTCTTATAGATGTTATCCACCTTATTTATAAAGAAGGTGGCAAGGTCCTCACATTGTTTGTCTGACTTGATGGCAGACGCCACAGGTGCCCCAGCTTTTTTGAGATTTTTAAGAATGGAAAAAATCCTCTTGGAGGGATTATGGCTGTTTCTGATCTCATCAGCAAAATGTGCTGCCCGTGCTTTCTGAACAGCCCTATGGTATTTCTTAATGGCTGACTGATAGCATCCCTTCAAGCTAGGATCAAAATCTCGCCTCCACGCCCACTCCATCCGCTTACAAGCTTTACGCATATTGGTAAGATTGTTATGATACCATGGGTTGGATTTAGTGCTCATACACTTAGATTGTTTGGCAGGAATCAAGTCATCCAGAGGATGCCGTAGCCAATCAGATAGTGCTTCACTGGCGGCATCTGTGACAGCTACATCTCGTTAAATGAAGGAGGGGAGGGGGAGGGGAGGGCAAAGGGGTTTGTTTGAATGTATTTGGTTGCACTGCACATACCCTGTACATTTACCTCCTTAGATCCAGATGTGAAATCCCAAATTTACTCACCTTAGCTGTTAATGACTGACACAGACCCTGCTGGTCCCCTAGGGCACATCCGTGTTATTATGTGGAATGTGTGTGGGGTCCTCAATAATATTAAACGTGACCCGATTTTAAAACAGGCCAAGAGAATTAGAGCAAACATTCTTCTCTTGCAGAAGATGCATCTCCTGGGCTCCAAAGTCCTTTGCCTGCCCAGTTGTGGCTATACACAGATATTCCACTCTGGTTTCACAAGGGGATCACAAGGCATAGATATCCTAATTCATCGCAGAGTTCACTTCAATCCCACTAAAGTCTGGACAGACAGTTATGGTAGATATTCACTAGTAGCTGGCCCATTATATGGATAGCATCTTATGCTTGGCAGGGTATTCAGACAAAATATTGGGAAAAAAACAAGGAAAATAAATATCGAGTTTGGAAATATCACGATGCAGAAATATTGTGTGCAAAAATTTCATTGACAAAAATATCAGTTTTAAGGTAAGAAATATTGATGTTAAAAATATCTGTATTTTTTTTAATATTGATGTTAAAAATACCTATGTTGTTAACCCCTTCCATGCGGCGCGAATTTTCACGCTATGCGGGGGTTTTTATTAGTGGGCGGGAATTTGATGGCTCCCGGCCGTCGTGCGCACACGCCCACCGTGACGCATGACGGCCGGGAGCCGTCATGAGCATACAAGGGGTTAATATCAATATTAAAAATATCTATGTTAACATCGTTGACAAAAATATTGTTGTTAATAATATACATGTTTAATTATTTTTATGTATTTTAGTATATATTTTAATTATTTATGTTATAAATTGTTTGTATAGTTATTGGTAATGTTTTTAATAGAGTTTATGAATTTTACGAGTTTTAACATTGCATTTATTAGTTTATTTGCCTTATTAGTGCCGTTGTGTGGTTTATAGGGGTACAGAGAGGAAAGGAATTTATTTATAATTAAGAATTAATTATTAATTAATATTACTTATTTAATTAAGAATTAATTATGTTAATTGTGCATTTTTTTTAATTGCATTTAGAGGTTTGTGCAGGTTTTAGTGCTTGTAGGGGTATATAGTGGGAAGTAATTTATTTATGATTAATTATTAATTAATATTCATTATTTAATTAATAATTAATCATGTTAAGTGTTTAATTCATATTTTTAATTGTGTTATGTTTAGGTGCAGATTGTGGGGTTTGTAGGGGTCTAGGATGGAAAGTCATTTAGTTATAATTAATAATTAATCAATATTAATTATATAATTGATTATTAATTATGTTAATTGTGTAATTAATTTTCTAAATTGCGTTAAGCTTTAGGTGCAGGTTTTGGGGTCTGTAGGCGAATAGGGTGCGAAGTAATTTAATTCCAATTATTTATTAATTATTTTTTATTTTTTATTAATCATTTAATTGATAATTAATTATGTAATTGTATAATTAACTTCATTATTTATTAATAATTTGATGTGTGTTTTGGATTTTGTAGGGGTAAACAGTGTGAGTGAAATTAATTATAATAATGAATAATCAATGTTAATTATTTTTTAATTGATAATTAGCTACATTCTTATTAAGTAACATTTAAGTTATATTAGAGGTGTGTGTTGTGTTTGCAGGGGTAAAGGGTGAGAAGTTAGTTAGATATCATTATTTTATTATTAGTTAATTATTCTTAATTGTATAATTGATAATTAATTAAAATTATGCAATTACATTTTTTTTAAATATATAAGGTGTGTGCTGTTGGGTTTCTGGGGATTAAGGGTGGGAATTTAATTAAATATAATTATTTTTGTATTTCCTAATTAATACTAATTGATACATAATTATGTAAAATGTATAATTATTGTAATTGTAAGATATATTTTAGGTGTGTATTGTTTAGTTTGTAAAGGTATAGGGTAGGAAATTATTTAATTAAGAATAAAGGTAAAAATTGTTATGCATTGTTTAAAAATTGCTATTTGTTATGTTATATGTTAATTGTTTTATGGTTTTTAATTGTAAATAACATTAAATTATTTGGTTGTTGTAATTGTGAAAATATAGTGTGGCATTTTAATTATATTACTATTACTTAAAATATGTATTAAACATTGTCAGAAATATGTAATTTTTTTAATTTAAAAATATTTATACATACATTTTAGATTTAAATATACATATTTGTTGTTATTTAATGCAGTTGTTAAAATATTTTATTTGTTTGAAGCAAACTACTCTCTCTCTCCACAGTAGCACAGGTTGGAGTTGGAATAGTAAATTTTACATCTCTACTATCCAGCGCCTTGTCTACCGTTGCACAGACTGGAGTGGGAATAGTAAATTGGATCCCTCCTGAGTCCAACAATTTCCCTACTTTGCAGGTAATGGAGTGGGAATAGTACATTTTACCCCTCCGCAATCCAAAACTTTCCCTACTGTTGCACCAACTGGAGTGGGAATAGTAAATTGTTATCACTCCTGAGTCCAAAGCTTTCCCTACTGTTGCACTGAGTGGAGTGGGAATAATAAATGTTACCCCACTGCAATCCAACTCTTTCCCTACTGTTGAAGTGATTGGAGTGAGAATACTTATTGTAGTTGTGAGGAATACAGGGAAAGAGAACATCTGAACGAGGGAGGGAGAGTGAAAGAGAGAGTGTGAGAGAGGGAAACAGTTGAAGAGAGAGTGAGCAAAAAGTAATAATTGTTTTCCTAGTGGGAGACTGGTGTACTCAGCAAACCAACTGGTTATGCAGGAGCATTATTTCTCTCCTTGCTACACTATCACTTTACCACACGTTTTCACCTGAAATGTTCGTCTGGTTTGCTTTGTTTTACATCGTATTCATTTATTGTGATGAACTGAAAAGTGCTGCAGTAGATCAGTTCTGTCTGTATATACATAACAGTTTAGGAAGTGTGCACTTCACTCCCACTGGCTTTCAGCTTACTTGTAGTGCGGTGTAGAGTAATTGTAAAAAAACATGTTTGTCACTTCAGGGCCCTCAATAAAATGATTTTACGTGGAGAGGAGATTAAAAGTGTTGAAGGTCACAACTGTATATTCTCTTGACAGGCCTGCCTTCAGCCTGGATCTCTGCCAGCGTCACTCTGAGTGAGCTGTCAGTCCTCAAAGTCACAGCACATTCCTGTGGGGAAAGATGGAGAGCTCCACTGTCTCGCACAGGCCATGCATGTACAATTACGGAGCTCTGTTTACTCCAACTCGCTACTGCCAAAAGACTCAGCATTCTGGAACCTTCTTGGGGCCATAAACTCCGGCTGCATGAATATATATAAAAGTAAACAAAAGGCCCGGGTAAAAATAAAAGTGAGGACGAAGATTACTTTTTAATCTCCAGCCCCACTCATTTCACAGCAGCAGTGAGATAGCCCCTGGCTCCATGCTCCGCTTTTACAGCTCTGCTCAGCCTCCTGTTCTGAGGTATGGGGGTCCTCACTCCCCTGGGTTCCTCATCCTCCTGTGCCAGGGGGTTGGGAGGGTGGGCTGTATTTTATAATACACAGTTCATTAGCCCGGCATCACAAGGAAGAACACCCGTAATGTGCTGCCTCAAGATGCGCAGCTCACCTCCCTCAGGCCTGGTCCCACCCCTGCAACTCCAGCAGCAGCTCAAGGATTGGGTGAGCGTTGGCAACCCCTGACCCAGCCATTGGCTGGGTAAGAGGTTTCCAGTGCTCATTTGGAGCCTTGGGGCTTATGCAGCAATCCCCTGAACCCCTATATTGCAGACCTGACAAGGGCTCAAGTGAGCATGGCATACTGGTCGGAGCAAAGCACCTGTCCAACCCAACATGCGCACTTCACACCAAGGAGGCCTGGCACCTGCCAATCATTGAGCAGGCTTGGAGTAGAGGCTTTTCCTTCCCCCCATGTAACTTCTTTGTCTGGGTGAAGGTCATGCCACGCACTGGGGCAAAAAAAAAGATGAAATTGTATTAATTGAACATAAACATTTTTAATATGGCAAAGAAACAGGAGGGTGATGCCCCATGCCCACATAAAGAAACCGCCCCTGCCCAGGTGTGAGGGTAAACAAGGAGGCGAACTGTATCAACAGTTGGTGACAGTCCCTCTGCTGTTCTGGAGTCAGAGTAGGGGAGAGGTTGACACCCTTTACTGACATGTTGTGCTCCTGGGTGGATAGGAGGTCAGGGAGAGGTTCTCCCTCCTTTTCTATCACATCATCTGTCACCATGAGCATAGTGAACCTCAGACCTCTCCCAGTGTGGTTTGAGACCATTGACTTGGAGGACCCTTAAGGGGTTCCTTGGGATCTTAAGGTTCACCAGGTAGATGACTACCCCGGTTCACTCCTTCACCTCATATGATCCAGACCAACAGTTTTGGAGGGCCCTGGGTTCCACAGGCTCATAACCCACACTTTTTTGCCATGTTAAAACTCAACCAGAGTGGCTTTCTGGTCATACCAGAGTTTCTAACTTCTTGGATGGCCTCAAGATTCTCTTTAGCCTTTCTCCAGAAGCGTTGCATCTAGTTGTGTAGAGGAGGCATGTAGTTGACAACATCCTTCGGGGGCTGCTTGGGAACTTGCTCCCACCACTCCTTCACTAGGCTAAGAAGTCCCCTCTCAGGGTGTCTATAGTGGAGCTCAAATTAGCTAAACCCAACTACCTTCTGTGGTACCTACCTGTAGACAAAGAGGAAGCATGGCATGAGGACGTCCCACCTCCACCTCATGGGCTCAGTTAGGCCCATAATCATGCCTTTGAGGGTCATGTTGAATTTCTCCATAAGTCCATTTGTTTGGGGGTGATAGGGTGTGGAGAACTTGTAGAATACCCCAAACTCATCCCACATTGATGTAATGTACACTGATATTAGGTTGCCGGCTCTCTCAGACATTACTTCTTTTGGGAACCCCACCCAGATGAAAATCCCCATGAGGGCCCTAGCCACTACACGTAAACCAAAACCAGGATAAACCTGTTGCTCAAGGCATTTCATACACAGAAAGAATTCAAGGGAAAAAAGAAAACTATATAAATAAAATATATATTGTCCAAGCACAAATCGGCCAACACGTGTTTTACGATGCAAATCACATCCTCATGGCCTCTTTACCAGTTCCAGTAGTCCAGTAAATCACTCAATTCATATTTTCAAAGTAGGTTTCTTTAATAGCAGTGATGTACTCAAGTTTCAAATTAAAGGCTGTTATAGTAAAATGAGAAGAATAAGCAGCATAGTGTCATTCTGTGATCACTATATCAGCAGGTGATACACTGTTATACTAGAACTGTTATGCCCTAGGGTGACTTACATGTATTAAAAAGGAAGGTTTCGGCCTGAGGAAAGTTGTTTTTGCCAGGTCGAAATTGCAGACTAAAATTCGAAATACAGGCTTCAATGGCAAGCCTGAGACATGTTTAAAGAGCTACTTAAGTGGGTGGCACATACAAGCTACTTAAGTGGGTGGCACATTCAGTGTTGCAGGTCCACTAGCAGCATTTATACAGGCCCTGAGTGCAGGCAGTGCCACTTTACTGGAGACCTACAGGTAAATTACATGTGTCAATTGGGTACATGCAAATTCTGCCATGTTTTAAGATGAGAGCACAAGCACTTGAGCACTAGTTAGCAGTGGTAAAGTGATCTGAAGCCAGCCAAAACAAAAGAAGAAAAATAGAAGCATTGAATGCAAAAAGTTAGAGGAGAACCACTCCAAGGATACATGGCTAACAGAGCCCTTTGTCCTAAAAGTATAATATGGCAACATTGGGACTCAGCCATGAGGCACACTCATCCCCATCTGTACTTCACCTATGACAATTTATCTTCTTGAACTAAAATGTAAAACTGCTGCTTTCCCTCACACTTTTCGCAGGACTCCTGCAAAGAGGCTGCCACCATCTGAGTATGAGTATTGTATTTCTAGAGTGCAACTGCCACTACCGGAAGAACATCCTGGTGCTAAGCAATAATGAGTGTGGCAGTGTAATCTTAGTCAAACTTGATCAATCTTGGGGGAGCTATGTGTCAAAGAATAAGTGAGTAGCACAAGGCATCAGAGATGCCATAAATCCAAGTCTTAAGCTGCTGTTTAAAAATCCACTCTGAGTCCTCTAAATATTAACTCCCTGGGAAGCTGGTTCCAGGCCCTAGTGCCCAGAACTGTGAAGGATTTTCCTCCTAGGGTTTTTAGTCTGTGCTTTTGGGGTTTGAGCAGGTTAGCTTGTGAGGACCTAAGAGGGCATGTCGTCCTGTGGTGGGTGTCTCTGGAAATTAAATATTTAGTCCGAGTCATCTGTAGGCTCTGAAAATAAGTAAAAGGATTTTAAAAAGGAACCTTTTATGAACTGGCAGCCAATGAAGTACTTTCAGGGCTGCTGATGTCGAAGAGCGATGAGGGAGTTTTAGTACTAGTCTGGCAGCAGAGTGTTGCACCACCTGAAATTTTTGCAGTTTGTTTTGAGGAGCCTGCATATAGACTATTACAATAGTCCAACCTAGAGGTTATCAGGGCCAATGCCACAGTTTTTCTGTCCGTTATCAGGAGATATAAAAATAATTTTTTCAAAGCGTTTATGAGACTGAAACACGTTCCAGCTAATGCCATAGCTTGTGGGTGAGATAATAGTCTTATTCCCTGACTGAATATACATCTATAACCCTAGGTTTCATTTTTGTCACCAGTAATGTGGTTGACAAAACTGTATTTGGAGCTGTTGACTGAATTTTTCTGTACTTCTTGATAAGCACACATTATTAGTCATGTGAACTCCCTTCCTCATACCTAATGTCATGGCATCTGAGACCTTTTCGTCTTTCTTTTTTTCTCCACCTGCTGGATATTTAGGAGTCTAGTGCCAGGAGTGAAACTCAAGATGGGCTAAATGTTCTACCAATCATGAGACATTTAGGGCACAGTTGACCATTAGCCAATGCCCAAGCTTAGATCCTGAATAAAAGAACAGGGGGCACTGGCTGCAGCTGTGGATGAGCAGTGTGGCATGCAGGGGCAAGTGGGACTATGTGTGATGGGAATTTCTTGGTCACAGGCTCTCATCGAGGAGCTAATGATGGGCAGGACACTAAAACAAGTGACTCATCATATGCAGAATACAGAGACTACAGGAAAAGTCACACAATTAGTGGTTAGGGCACAACAACACATAAATAAGGATAGATAGTTACTACTGGAAAGAATAAAAGATGCCAAAAGCAGACAGGGCCAGAGAGATGTTGACTGCTAGGTGGACGACAGTGAGGGGCCAAGTAATGTTATGTATCAGCAAAGAGACCTTGATTAGTTTGCAAGGACCAATCACAGTAGGGGAAGGCATAACTGCAGCAGTCTTAATGCATCATAGCTGAAAAACTAAACTTAACTCAGAAAGTTGTGAATGACTGTATATGGGCTGTAAGGTAAAATGCCAGAGGGAAAAGATACAGTTTTGGCAGTGAACTGTGAATCTTGTACAGTGTTAAAGTAAAAGTTTGATGATACCTCTTATCCATTCTTGAGCACAGGATGGGCCTTTCCGGACTGGTATTGAAATGGTTCTCATCCTTCCTTCACAACAGATCCCAAACAGTCAAGGTGAATCAATCCCTATCCTAGCCCTCTACAGTCTCCATGGGGGTCCCACAAGGGTCTGCCCTATCTCCCATACTCTTTAACATTTTCTTGGAACTGTTAGCAAATGCACTAAACTCCACGAACTGTCTTTTTCATATGTATGCGGATGACACACAACTTTACCTGAAAATCACGTCCTCTGAAGACTTCACTTCACTCAACTCCACCCTGATGAATACTCAAAACTGGCTAACTGAGAACCACCTCTTGCTCAACACCTCCAAAACGGAATTCCTTCTCATATATCCTCCTAATCGCACCCCCAAGATAGACCTCTGGATGAAACACCTCACTGCCTTCTACTGCTCTTCTCACATTATTGATTCAGCTAAATCTCTTGGAATCCTGAACATGAAGAATCATATTAGTAAGGTGTGCAAGGGTGCTAACCACCATATGAGGATACATAGAAATCTCAAACCCTTCCTTCCACAAGATGAATTCAAGCAGGTGGTACAAGCGCTTGTCTTGCCGAGGCTAGACAATGGCAGTGCTACGCTCTGTGGCATCCCCAAATATACCTTGGCCCCACTAAGGGCTTCCTTGAATGCTGTTGCCAGATTGATTATGGATACAAAAAGAAATGCTCACATATCCCCAGCCCTAACACCTCTAAATTGGTTGCCCTACAAAGCAAGAATACAGCTAAAGATTGCCTGCTTGACTCGCAAAGACCTCCATTTTAACCTGGCTCAAAAGCTAGAATTATCTAGAGGGGGTAGACCATCAAGAAGTGCAAACTCTCTCCTCTTGAAACCACAGATTTTTCGTAAAAAGAGAACGAGGCACAGAGCTTTGTCCTCGGCCCCGAAGATCTGGATCTCTCGCCCACCGGAAGTCCGCAGAATCTCCTCCACGGCTGCCTTCAAACAGGAAGTAAAATAATCCTAATGAACAAGTTCTTGCCTTAAATGGTCATGGCTCATCTGGTTTTCTCAACGCCCCTTTGAATACATACTTTTTTGGTCTAATACCTTGTGAAGCTCAGGGTCATCTGCTATATCCTATTTTGTAATGTTTGTTCTTCTCCCAGTTCACTATGGTATTAACTAAATATGATATTCTTTGTTACCCCCTTTCTCATTTTCCCTTTACTATTTCCCACCCTTCCAAAGTGTGAAGCACTCTGATACCCATCTGGGTCATGTTTGCGCTATACAAAACTTTATAAATAAAAAAGTTTGTTCGCAGGAGGATAGGGCTGGTTTAAGTTTACTAAGGGCTTATCCAATCATCAGGACACAACCCTTTTTAAAGAGATAATTATGACATAACTACTGGCCACGTTGTTTGTGGGTCTATCCTGTCCCTCTCTGAGACTCTTTGAGACTCTCGGTTGATATGCATGTACACAGGGTTGAGGCTGCATTGGATACTGGCATCATTTCTTTACTCTTTATTACCAGCAATATCTTCTCCTGTTGATCCCAGTCATTAATTGCTGGTCTTCCTGACATCCCTAGGAAGGCTGCAGTGAGACTATGGGGCGGTAATTACATGGTTGTGGAGCCTTTGGATATTGGTTGCCAGTGTGAGCTTGGTTGTGCATCTGGTTATAAAAGCCAGATGATTCTACAGTGATCCCTGCACTCTTGATGCTCCAGTGAGAAATATTAGGGCCCAGAGATGTGCTTGCCGGCTGTCGCTGGATGGTGCTGTAACAGTGCACGTCTGAATATTCTATGCCAGAATATTTGTGGTGTCGTCCCTTGCAAGGTTTGTTAATTTTCCAGATTTGAAAACCATGTAATGACAGAGAAATTATTATGTATGAATTAGACGGGCAGCAGGTCTCCTCCCTCTGGTGGATGGATTTGTGCCTAACAACTTTCTTCATGGTGTGATGGGATTTTATTTCAGAGCCTTGCAATTAATTGATTGATGATACATCATATAGGCACATGTGCCTATTTTCTAGTAGTCAGGTTCTAGTAGGGTGTCATCAACTATATCTTCAAGGGATAGCTGTGGGGGTATTAGTAAACCATGAGTGGTTGTTTTAGTGGGTAAAGGTGTTATGCTGTGTGTACACCTTTCATGTATCTTGATTTTCACATTTGCTGCGATGCCCCTGTCATCCCGTATGTCTGACCATATTAAGAACCTAACAACTGTTTTGAATGTTCAGTGCAAAATAGGTGTGCATTCCACACCAATTTTATATTCGAAGTTGGTAATCATTCTCTATTGTTCTCATATTGTAGTTCATATAGCACTTAACCATGATGACATGTCACAAAAAATATTTTGCAGGTGGGTAGAATGCTACTCCATGAGAGTGCTAGTGATGGAAAAGTATGTGTTTGTTAATTTGCCTATTTGGGGGGTGTATGTCACATTGTTAAGTCCTAAAACACTAACCAACAAATATTTTGAGACCACAATATTGACTCATGGCATATCAAGATTAATGCAGATTATAGCCTTATAGCACGCGGCCCGAGGCACAGGTGAGGGCCCTTAACGAGAGAGAGGGCCTTTAACAACTTGTATAGCCCAAGGACAGAAGGGTCATAAGGATATTAAAACATTCCGACCACCGAGAATGGAATGTTGTAAATTAAAAAGTGAGAAACAGAAAAACAAACATTGGAATGTTGGAGCAGAATCCTTTATACCAGCCATTACACGCCTGTTGCTACTCCATTGACTTCAATCGAGCTCTCAACATTCCAGTGTTTTAATTTCTATTATAATTCATGTTATTCTGTAATACCTGTATAAACGGCACTTACTAATTTCTTTATAATAGGCAACTTGTGATGCACTAAGTCACCGATTATGAAGAAAAGATGTCAGAACTCTACTATTATAAGGTAATCACTGTTGAGTTCTGATGTCACAATGCCTGTGCCAGCAGCTGAGAGGAAAAGCAAGTTAGGTAACGGAGCACAATTGGAGCAGCTGTTTAAAGCAATGAAAACCAAACATTGCTTTTCTTTTTTCTGCTCTATTTTAGTAGCTTGCAATGCCAAGCAGAGAGAGTATGTTCATTTTTTGCACTCCTTAAATAGAGAAAATCTAAAGTTGTTTTGCATCTTTCTACACATTCTAAGCGACTGCAGCTTTTTTTAAACTGACTTGCATTTAACTGTTTCTAATATCTGGTTGCAACAAACATCCAACAGGTTTTTGATGTGTTTAATTTTGCACTAGAGTTTTTATTTGTATTCTTCATCTTTACAAACATGCTGGCTCTTTCATATGAAAGAGCTATGACCTAAAGTTTTTAATTGGATTGTGAGAAAGGTGATGGTGTGACCATGTATTATATGGGATAAAGTACTCCCTGATATACATGAGAAGGATATTGCAAGTTGTCTCGGAGTTCCATAACCTAATAAAGTTACTCGGCCTTCAACCTCATTCCTCTGTATGGTTATGGAACTCCTAGGTGACTTGTAATATCCTTATAATGCACGGCAAACCATGTGGCAGCATGTATATAACTGCACCAATGTACAGGTTTAGGAGAAAAGTGAGAGAATAGATACAGTTGCATATAATGATTCCATTGTGGTTCTATCATACAGTTTAAAAACACTGAGTATAGCTAGTGCCCAGTTCGGTATACTTGGGAGGTGCTATGTTCGTCTGAAACTGAAGAGAGGTGGGGTTTGCTCATGGAAAGATAAGAAGGGAGTGGCCGTAAGGCCTACTTGGCCAATACAGGGCCTAGCAGGCACAGTGCTATATAAAGATTATTTTAATGATCCTCCTTTTGCCTGGATGCGCGGCCTTGATGAGAAGACCTCCTCTTCTTACTCATGAAATCTCAGAACAGGCTCCTTGGGTAGCCTTCAAAATGGAAAACACGAAATAAAACAGAATAACAGAGGGCAAAGGTTCAATGCTATTGGTAATGCATTCCAAGGACCTAACCATGTGATTCAAACACATGTGGTTTACAGGGAAATAATGCGGTGAGTGATTTTGAAACAAAAAAGCTCAGCAAAATCTGACTTGCTTTTGGGAGTTACACCAGCTCCCTTTCATTTCAGTAAAGTAGGTGAGTTCGGAGATTCATGTTACAAGCGTCTCGCTCCTCACCATAGACTGGGGTCAAATGAACGATGTCCCGCCGTGTCAGGAGTGTAGGAGTCCAGAGATCAATTGCCTGAGCCGTCATTCACAAGAGCTTAGCAGACACTCTGGGGCATATTATCAAGGATCTGCGATGTTTATCGCAAAGCGCGCTTAGCGCTGTGTTTTTTATCGCTGGATTTCCTCGCCGGAATACCGCGGTATTAACAACGCGTATCGCAAAGGCGATCGGAAATCCAGCGATAGCGAGTTAACCCAGCAATAGCGTGAGAATTCAAGCGCTAAATTCACTGCGCAAATGAAAAGCTTGCTAATAGGCAAGTGTGTACTTAACCTAACAATCCACCCCCCATTGACAAGATGGTTAAGGCAAGTTTATTCCAGGCGTTAAATTCCAGCTATAAGCGCGGTTAGCGCGAATTTTCCTATCGCTTCGCTGGCATTGATAATAGGGGGAAGTTGTGTTTGCAGCTGTTTCAATGGAGTTTTAGTCAGGAACGCCTACTTTGCATGTCATTAGCGATATATATCGCTGACATGCTTAGAGGTAAAAAAACGGCCGCTAGCGCTAACAAACTCACGCTAACGCCCGTTAGCTGCAGCTTGTTAATAGTGTGATAGTAATATTGCCGCATTAGCGGCAGAAAAGTGCCGCTAACGCAGCGATAGGGGCTTGATAATATGCCCCTCTGTGCTTCTGAATTACATAGCCGTTTATGGACTAAAATGGAAAAAACAAAAGAAAAAAACAAAAATGGGGATAAAACTTGAACTAGACTACACAGGTCTAACAGTGAAATTCAAACATAAAATCTATTGCAATGTTATCATTTTTATGTTGCCCTGCAAAGCCATGCAAAGATTTTTTTTTTTAAACAAACGCTGCCCAGTGAACACTGGGAGCCAGTGTTATCAATTAAAAATATCATTCAAGATGTGGCGCATTCCTGTCCTGTGCCTGCGCTGGCATACAATTAGCAGCCTAGTGCCAGCGCAGGGTGTTGCATTGCAGGTAGGATTGTATCTGTGCAGGAAGGGACAGTTGTTTTAATGAAAACATATCACTCTGAGAAGCAGTTTTTTGTTGTTTTATAACTTTTTCGGGTATTGGGTTGTAGTCTTTGATTTCTTTGCTGTATGTGGTGAGTAATATATGCTTAACATTGTCGAACCTAGAGTTCCATTTAGTTTGGCAAAGAGTGCATAATCTGTAACATTCCGCATGTTGCTACATAAGAAATTTGTATTCTATGTGCAACTGGTAAAGATTTGTGACCAGTTCTGACCCTTCAAATCCGTAATCACATTTTTTAGCGAATATGGCTTTGCCCGATCCGAGTTCTATGTTTGTTGACAAGAATGCCATGTTTATTAACTCATCAAATGGCGTCTATTTTTTATTTCATCTTGATTCTAGGGGCGGTTCTCCTTTAAGGGATCCAGGGCTATGCCCGCCTTGTTTTCTAGACCATTTTCTTTTTTATTATACCAAGAGTGAATAATAATCTATCATTCACTCTTGGTACAATAAAAAAAATGTCGTCCAGGTCCAGCAGCTGCCTGAGGCAGCTTGTGTAACACTAACTGATGGCTGACGCAGGCGTACAACAGCGCTTTCACCGTCGTCATAGAGATTATCCAGGGCTGGTGAACTCCCAACCCTGGCCTCAGCCCCTGGCACGCCTCAGTGCCTCCCCTATTTATGACACTTTGCCACGGGCGCTGCAGGCTTAAGCCCTGCAATGCCCGTGGATATATGCCAATCAGCCAGTCACTCCACCCTTCCCCACTCGCCACGGAAACTTTGAGTCTGCAGCTGCGCAGGTTTGAAGTTTCAGTTTCACCATCCTCCCTGTGGAAGGGGATTGAGCTAGAGCCATGTAGATCTTTGTGAAGACCCTGACAAGCAAAATGATTCCCCTAGAGGTGAGTGACCAGGTGACACTGCTTAAAAGTGGTTATAAATGCGCTCTTGTGTCTATGGGCCTCATTACGATGGCAGGCGGAGGCACAACCGCGGTGCTGGCGGTGGCGGAAAATGTATTTTTCCGCACTCCAGCAGCGGTCCTCGTGCCCGCCATATTACAATGGGCAAACATAGCCCATTTCCCATCTGCCGCGGAGCGATGTGAACTGGCAGAAATTGACGCCCGCCACCGTGCCGGAGGGAGCCAATAGAGACCCACCGCAGGGCTCCACCTCCACCCTATACACACTACGCTTCCCACACCCATTTGGGGACATGCTGTGTGCTCCTCCTGTGCCCCCCCTGCACAATTAAGCTGCCAGGTGTAGCCAGACCGTGCACCCCACACACCATAGGAGCAGGGAGCCTGGCTTGGAAGGTGGGGGTGAAGAGGAACACCCTGCACAGAAGCTCAGGGGCTGGACAACCCTCCCCCTGACACCTACCTTCCACACATGTGAAGCAAAATGAGTATAATTCAAAAATGAAGCCTGACACTGCATAGGAACATCCACTGAACTGTTCACACTGCCTGTCAAGTCACTCACAAACACCCCACACTGACACCCAGCCACATACACATACCATAGCCCAGCACCAATGGAGGACAAGAAATGGGTCAGCCAAAAGTGAAGTGGACAATGCTGGTAAGCCATGGAGCAAGCCACATAACTAGTGTACAACACATGCAAGAGAAGGAACATATCACACCACCCTTTGGGCATCAAATCACACATGGGTGGCACAGTGAGTGAAATTAACCCAAAGTGACCTACATGCAACAACTCAGGGAGACATGAAGGCAAGCTATGCATAGGCATAGGAATGATAGGAAGGGTCTGAAGTCAAACAGTGACCAGCCACACATCTGTGTCAACTTACTTGACATGTGTATGTCATCAGGACAACACACAAGGCTCATTGTCACACTCCCTGACTGACGAACACAAGTAGGACCTTCACACATGCCCCTCATCTACCCACCTCACACCTGCAACACTCAACACCAGTGTGAAACACACAGAATGGTGCAAATGATGTCCTGTGAGTTCACTGACAACCAATTACACTCTCTGGGGTACATCCACAAACATCACACTCACACTCAGGGATGTCCGCACCAATGCTGACACAAAAACAATAGCCAAACACAAAGCTCACAAACAACATACACAGAAGTCCAACAAGCCCACACATGGGCAGCCAAACAGTGGAAAGGCAATGTGACCCTAGACAGAACAGGAATACACAACATTGCCACTCATGGCCAATGCACAGACACCAAACATCAATACAAACCAGAGGTGCATCCTCAAAAATCAACCATGAACACCAACTGGGATCAATGGGACAATCAGCTAACACAGACAGAGACACAACACCACTCATCAAGTGGACAAAGTACCATATTGTACCACAAGCATGCACATGCACAATACTGAAGTGACAGGTCAAAAATATGAGGACAAACCAACAATGTGCACTCAAAACAAGCCCAGCAACAAGAATACACCTTGCTGCATGTGACAGACACACAAGTAATGCACAGCACACCTGAAATAAACATCTGAATGTATCACACAGCAACAACCACTCACACACAACGTCATGCAAATAGAACATCACACCCACATAGCATCTGTCAGTAGAAAGAGCCAACACAGCCCAAACACTGCATACATCCACAACAAAAACACAACAGATGCACAGACCAATCCATCACAATGCAAACTCTGCTGCACATCAGGGGGATGCACAACAAGCAAGTACAATGCAACATACACTGACAACACTGCATGCACACCAGGCAGTGTATGCACAACAACCAAATTAGTAGCACACACAACTGAGTGCAACACCATGTACTCCCACAACACAAATCATCACAGCACACACAGAACATCACACCCAGAAAGGGTAGCAGTACCTCAGCAAACACCCATACAGCTTAGCCATCACCCACAGATGCACAACTCAGGGACACCCAGGTGCAAACAACATGACTAGAGGACTGTGCTGCCCAAACATCTGCACTGCACATGAGCAACCATGAAAGCAAACCAGTTCAAGAAAATTACACATAACTAATTGGGAAACTGTCCTGAGTAGCACATGTGTCTTGTACATAGATCAGCCTCACACAGCATAGTGTCACACTATGAAGTGGTGGGGAGGCTCACACACTGCCAAGCCATGGGGTGGAAGACATGAGATTTAAGTGGTGTGTACTTCAGTAGTGGATAGGTGAGCAGTGTACAGTACACAAACACATAGAGGAGTTACTCACAATGTGTAGGCATCAGAAGCACATATAGGGGATGGCATGACTCCATATACCACATACCATACTGGATCCAAAAATGGGTCAAGTGACAGCAATGCATGAGAAAACACACAAATAATGTCAGTGTGGCTGAGCAGGTCTGCACAGTGTGCACAAACAGTAACAAGACACATGGCTGATCAACAAAACACAACACAGACTTGGCAGGCACACACTCTGCATACTCACACCTGGCAGCAACAACAAGTAGGTGTCCCCCAGGAGTGCAAGGACACACTCACACACTGAACAGTGCCCAACCTACAACTCCTACATGTGCCCACAATATGAAGCACATGGCAGACAATTGAAACAAACAGGCACTCATCTCCTGGGTCATACATGTGTGCAGTTGGCATTGCAGGGGCACACACACATCAACACTACTGACAATTACAGCCCATTCACACTTCATGACCACACAAGTGCACACATCCAAATGTACCCATGTGACTAGGAACACAGGTCATCACAAGATGACCATACATCAACACTGCTGTTCACACATCAACGAAGATCACACAGATATAATGGACCCTGGCCAGCCCACAAGTAATACTGTGGATAGAATTCACCTCTGTTCTGGTATTGCATCATAACATGACATGTGTACAATTTAGCAAACATGACCATATGATGAGTATGACAATAGTAGACCATCACAAACACCCATCATTGCACCCTCAACCCTCAGAATGAAGAAGAACTAAAGTGCCCCTCACCACTGGCAAACCCTGAAAAAGTTCAATAAGCAATTGGCAATGTTAAAGTGGCATACCGAGCACTTGTCACTTGCAACCATACCCATACAGAAAACACTTTTATTTAGCAAGGACACTGACAACGCAGACAACAGGAGTAACTGTTTTTATTACATATCACCAAGATAGGCATGAAAAGTAGACAACAGCAAGGCCAGTGGCCAGTCCATAGTTCAAAGGACGGACATGTGTGCATGAGAATCTGCACAGGGTATGGGCATCCAAAGTTACAAACAGCAAGGCCAGTGGCCAGTCCATAGTCCAAAGGAGGGACATGTGTGCATGAGAACCTGCACAGGGAATGGGCATCCAAAGTTACAAACAGCAAGGCCAGTGGCCAGTCCATAGTCCAAAGGAGGTACATGTGTGCATGAGAACCTGCAAGGGGAATGAGCATCCAAAGTTACAAACAGCAAGGCCAGTGGCCAGTCCATAGTCCAAAGGAGGGACATGTGTGCATGAGTACCTGCACAGGGAATGGGCATCCAAAGTTACAAACAGCAAGGCCAGTGGCCAGTCCATAGTCCAAAGGAGGGACATGTGTGCATGAGAACCTGCACAGGTAATGGGCATCCAAAGTTACAAACAGCAAGGCCAGTGGCCAGTCCATAGTTCAAAGGACGGACATGTGTGCATGAGAACCTGCACAGGGAATGGGCAT
Source organism: Calotriton arnoldi (assembly GCA_963921515.1). Classification (NCBI taxonomy): domain Eukaryota; kingdom Metazoa; phylum Chordata; class Amphibia; order Caudata; family Salamandridae; genus Calotriton; species Calotriton arnoldi. Next base: position 115,670 of record CAWUFW010020847.1, read on the forward strand.
CCAAAGTTACAAACAGTAAGGCCAGTGGCCAGTGCATAGTCCAAAGGAGGGACATGTGTGCATGAGAACCTGCACAGGGAATGTGTGACACAGTACACTGCCATGGTAAGCAACACAGCTAGGGGGATACCAATGGGCAGTCCAGGCACCGCTGTGGGAGAGATAGGTTTGGGAGGGGGACTTTGCCTCAGACTTGGCTGTCAGTCAAACTGGGAGGTGGCTGATTGTCGGGCCAGTTGGAGTACTGGACCTGGGAGAGAGAGGACCAGCTGAGGTAGAGGCATCAGTGGCTTTGGGAGGCGGAGGGCTGCTTGGACCGGGTGGCATGGTGGCACGGGGAGGTGGAGACATGCTGCAGTGAGACACAGTGTGTGAGGGTGAATGTGGAGGGCTGCCTTTCCACTTCTTGGGGATTCGATACTGAAGAATTGTCTTGGTAGGAGTAGGAAGTGTGGTGGGCACAACAGCCTCACTCTCCACCAAAGGTGCATCAGGTGCAGGTGGCTCTCCCTGTGGGGATTTTCTGGATCTGCCGGTAAGCTTGGCCTGGCCTTGCCTTTTCCCCTCCATCCCCTGTTGACCATGTGAACCCCCCACAGTGCCCTCCTGTCCCAGCTTCACAGGGGTGTGGGTGGGAGTTGAGGTTGTGGGTGAATCTGCCTTAGAGGGCTATTTCTGCGGACTCTTAGCAGGCACCAGCTTCACAGCAGGCATGGCAACAGTTTGCCTGTCTTTGGGGGTCGCTTTTGGGATGGGAGTGTCCTTGGATGGGGCTGATTTTGAGGCATGTGAGCCTGAGGACTGCTTCTTGGCTTGATGACCCTGAGTGTCACCTGATGGGCTTTTTCCTTTGCGCTCCTGTGTGAGTTTCTTTTGTTTGGGGGATGGTGTCTGCGCTCTGGGCCGCTTGGGGTGCTGCTGTTGTGTGCTGCGTGTGGAGTACCTGGAGCCTGAGGGCTGTGGTGTGTGGTCACTCTCGTCAGATGGTGCCACTGGCAGGGGGGTTGCCAAAGGGTCTGAAGCTGGACTCTGAGCCTGTGACAGCTGAATGGCTGCCGTCACTGTGGAGGACAAAGACTGGACAGTTCTGTGTAGCCCACCCACGTCAGAATGAATCCCCTCTATGAAGGCAACTACCTGTGCCAACTTCTTGTCATGATCCAGGAAGGCATTCAGGAGAGTTGTCTGACCCACACAGAGCTGGCGCAAAAGGTCCACAGCCTCAACACTGAGGGCAGCAGGGGAGACAGGGGCAGGGGCAGCAGTGCCTGGGGGGAAGGACACTCTTCCCTCCTGACTGCTGCGGGCACGTGCAGCACTAGTGGAAGTAGCCGGGAGAGTGGGCACTGGACGATGTGTGGTGGAACATGAGTCAGATTTCCCACTCCCTGTGCCCGCCAACATCGAGGAGTCACCGCTGGCATCAGATGACATTGAGTTTGGTTTTTCTGGGCATGATTCTTCAAGGGCACTCCTGTCCCCCTCCGAGGCACTGGTCACATCAGTGTCAGTGAGGTCATGTGTAGCAGTCGTGCAAGATGCCTCACCACTGGTGTCTGTCCCCTGTCCTTCTGTGCCCTCGGTAGATGCTGCAAGAGACAGAGACGTAGGTTCAGTTTAGTGCCATACTCACAAACATCATATGCAAACAAAGCACAAAACAAGATGATGATACCCCCATGTTACACACACCCCTGTGCAGTCTGCATTTGCAACCTAAATGCTAAAAGCAAAAGATGCATGGTAACATGCATACTTGGCATTAATGACCCATGTGATGTCTAGGAGTGGGCATAATTTGCGGAGTACTACTACGTGGAATTTCACGAAGTTGAACAAAAACTCTGTGAATTCCGCAACTTCCGTATCTGTGAGACTCCCAATTAATAAAACAGAAACCTCATACACTTTTGCCAAATAACAAATATCTCTGTCTTTACATGCTAAAATGCATATAGTCATTTCACAAAAGTAAGAATGAAAATTTAGCAAGCAGTGAGAGAGGTGATGATTTTGGGATCCTCCCTAACCTAGGGAGAGAACCAAGCAGATGCCTTGAAAACAAAGAACACATCTTTCTGAACGATTCGGTGGTGGTCCCATCCTCTTAGGACCACCCCAAGCACAGTTATGGGCAAAATTACAATCCCAGCCAAAGGCCCTGCAAAGCATTATGGGACGAGATAAGCAGTGAATATTATAGTATCCAATATCAAAATAATTCTACAAAGAGCTGCAGTTCAACTAGTCGTTACTAGGTGTCCCTCACGAGTCAAATGCAAAAGCATTGAAACCCTTTCATGAAGCTGCAGTTCCACTAGTCGTTACTAGGTGTCCCTCATGAGTCAAATGCAAAAGCATTTGACTTGAGCGACACCTAGCAACGACTAGTTGAACTGCAGCTTGATGTAATAATTCCAATGCTTTTGCATTTGACTCGTGAGGGACACCTAGTAATGACTAGTTGAACTGCAGCTCTTTGTAGAATTATTTTGATATTGGATACTATAATATTCACTGCCCACTGGTAATCTCGTCCCATAATGCTTTGCAGGGCCTTTGATTGGGATTGTATTTTTGCCCATAACTGTGCTTGGGGTGGTCCTAAGAGGATGGGACCATCACTGAATCGTTCAGCATGATATGCTCTTTGTGTTCAAGGCATCTGCTTGGTCCTCCCCCTAGGTTAGGGGGGACCCCAAAATCATCACCTCTCTCATTGCCTGATATTTTTCATTTGCAAAGTTCACTATTGTGAATTGGTTATATGCTTTTTTAGCATGTAAAGTTGCTTTATCAAAGCATTTGTGGGTGCAGTTTAGTAGCTGACTCCGTACGTGAGTTATTGCCTGAATTCTGAGTTCATTGCCCAGGCCTAGTGATGTCCACCCAGCCAAATAGCTTTCCTGTTCCTCCATGTAACCTGACATACAGATTCCTGTAAGCATACCTAGGTGCCCTTAGGTGAAAAAGATGTACATCTCAACATGTTGTCACAGTCACATATGAAGCCATTTTAATGGGACAACACAGATACAGAGTCCAAAATGTCCTTTTGCAACGGCCACAAGCGTCAGCTATCCCCCATGTTGTGCTTCGAAGCACAACTACACTTGCACATTGGTGTCAGATGTGTAGTTCTCACAATTTCGAGGTCAGGCACTGCACACATCGGACAAAAGCACACTAAGATGAGGCACACTGCCGTTCACTGCCCAGTGATGTCCATGACTCCCCAGATGCAGCTGATGCCATGAGGCCACATCTCAGCATGCAATGTCAAGGGCCAGTACATTAAACACATGATAGAGTACATGTGGCGTAAATGCATGACAGCTGCACTCAACACAGAGGCCTATTACAAGCCATTGCATCACACTAGAAACATCACAGAGCTCCACATTGGCTCATGGTTGGGATACATGCAGTCACTCACACCCAAATTCACACTTCGCAGAATACTCACCCCTAACTTGCTGCTGATGGGCCCTCAAATGTCCATCCAGGTCTGGCTGTGTCACTGCCAAGATGCGGGCCATTAGTGGTATCATGCTCCTGCGCGCCAACCTGCCAGTCCGAGGGAGCAGCCCCAGGGTCATCTCTGCCACATTTTTGCTCAGCCGGCAGATGTCATCCCACCTCTTGTGACAGTGTGTGTGCCGTCGGTTGGAGACACCCAGAGCCCGCACCTTGCGTGCAATGGCCCTCCATAAGGCCTTACGCTGGTGGACTTTAAGCTGCAGGCATGGGAGACAAGAGGAGGAAATATCTGTAACACTTGGTTTTGTACCACTGTGTCTCAGTACAGGAGCATGCACAAACCTAGCACAGCTATACAGATATGTTTAGCAGGGGCCATACAGCATGACACATACTACATTAGCATAAGACAATCAAACACAAATGCATGCAGGTATGAGGATGGACACAGTACCTGGCCATCTCATGCATATGCAGAATGCCAGCACAGAAAGCAATGTGAAGAAGGACCACATCTGCAATGCAGTTTGTGAGGGAGCAAGACATACATCACATTGTAAATGTAGTTTCGGGGCAGAATCACTGTGTCCAACAATGCACACCCCTCATGTTCCTTGGGCTGCGAATGGCTACCTGTGTCATGGAGGTCACATTTAGGGACATGAACTAACATTCTCACACACTTCTCACAAGGTCTGTCATGTGCAATCCACAGGCCTGAGATAGATCATTGCGGGATAGGGTGGAAGACAACACATATGTCTCACTCTGTCCCTTCAGTGATGGCTCCCTGTCAAATTGGGTAGTAACTGTGTAGGCCAGGGGGGCTCACACTGAGGTTAAACGTGGGCCATCAGAACATTCACATGCATGTACAATATGAGAGGGCAAACAGTGCCTACACATGCGAGTCAGTACACAAAATGAAAATAATGGAAGGGGGATGTTTCAGAAGTACAAGAATCTGCTGTTTCATGTGGGAATTTCAACCAGGAGTGTCACCCTCAACCATTTCACTCTTGTGCATACTGCTCACAGATCCATGGTGGCAATACAGCATCAAACACTCTTCCATCAGCACCCTCTGGACGGAAAGTCTTTGTAATGTCACAAATGAGCATGTGAAAACCTCATGGACTCAAACATCCATTAGCACAGGCAAAGAATGTACTGACTTCCACTTTCAAAACCTGCAGTGTGACTGTATGGCTGCAAGGACACTGCATGTCACTCCCATCCTGAAGTGCTGCCCCGGAAGTGTGTAAAATAGGCTACAAACCCCATTTTACTGAAGTCAGCATGCTAGGCAGTGTATCACACAAACCCACACTCTCAGGCACATACTGCAGCAGATCAAATTCATGTGTGCACTCCCTGCACTCTCAATTCCACTCTGAAACACTTACCATGACATCTGGAGCACCATATAGCCTCCCATACTGTGAGAGCACCTCGTCCACAAGGACCTCCAGCTCCTCTGTGGTGAAGGGACGGGCCCCGATGTTCTCAGTTCTCGCCATCACCGGGTCCAGGAGACAGGAACAGCAGCAGGTGGTGGTGAAGAGTGTCAGTCAGCAGTGTCTGGAAGCAGTGGAAATGTGTGGCTCTCTCCCACACACATATGGCCCCCTGGGGATGTTTCAGTGGTACTCAGCTGCTGCAATTGGTGGTCCAGGCCAGGTTTTTTTAAATGCATCCAATGACCGGCCCCACGGTAGCGGGAGCACGCCTACCGTGATTTTCAAAAGTATATTTGTCTACCGCGATTGCGGTTCCCATCGGCTGTAAGGGCATGGGCATTGGCGGTGTGACACCGTGGGGCCCAGGCGGTCGCTACCGCGATGGTGCATCTTTCAATTGCATCCAATGACCGGCCCGCAGTAGCGAAGCATGCCTACCGCGATTTTCAAAAGTGCATTTGTCTACCGCGATTGCGGTTCCCATTGGCTGTAAGGGCATGGGCATTGGCGGTGTGACACCGCGGGGCCCAGGCGGTCGCTACCGCGATGGTGCATCTTTCAATTGCATCCAATGATCGGCCCTACCGCGATTTCCAAAAGTGCATTTGTCTACCGCGATTGCGGTTCCCATTGGCTGTGAGGGCATGGGCATTGGCGGTGTGACACCGCAGGGGCCAGGCGGTTGCTACCACGATTTGGCTGCTTGACATTGGTGTTAATGGCCGTGATTACGGTGGCAGAGTACGCCAACCGCCATATTCCAATGTGTATATCACTACCGCGATTGCAGTTCCCATTGGCTGTGAGGGCATGGGCATTGGCGGAGTGACACCGCAGGGGCCAGGCAGTTGCTACCGCGATTTGGCCGCTTGACATTGGTGCCAATGGCCGTGATTACGGTGGCGGAGCACGCCAACTGCCATATTCCAATGTGTATATCACTACCGCGATTGCGGTTCCCATTGGCTGTGAGGGCATGGGCATTGGCGGTGTGCCACCGCAGGGGCCAGGCGGTCGCTACCGCGATTTGGCATCTTTACCTTGGTGCCTATGGCCGTGATTGCAGTGGCAGTGCACGCTTACGGCACCTATGGACACATCATGCGTTAGCAATGGCAATGGCCAGTTCTCAGCATTGAACAATAGACACTTACTATGAATCATACCACCAGATAGTGTAATTCAATGCTAGTGTGACATTTAACTCACTGATGACTACACATGCCATGACAGTGCACAGGATTACATGCATTGGCATGTACTTCCTCACATGTCACTTATGATGTTGTTGTGCATGTAGACAGATCTGTTGTGTGATGGACTCTCAAATATGTACACATGTCAGTGTGTGAGATGGCTAAGCAACCCACATTAATGAAGGACTGCCTACCTGATGTGCATATTTCACTGTGTAGATTGCTGTACTCATGTTGATACTTGATCTTCATGCACGCACTGTGCTTGTTGTGTTGTTGATCTGTGCCCTGTCCGAATTACGAAAGAAGGTGTGGCAGGTACAGCAGCTACGTAGAAGCCAGCAGTGTTGCTGTTTCAGACATGTGCTGTGTCAACTACTCTTAGGGCTGGTGACACAAGATGTAGGGATGTACCTTTTGGCATTCACATAGTCTGAATCTGTTTTGGGGGTACTCACTGTGTAAATACTGGACACGTGTACAACTACTTTAGATCAAGGTGTCTCTACATGTGACTTGTGCTGTAAGCTGTAGTTTCAGGCCATTCATTGTTGGCGCTGTGTCAGTCAAATCATAAGATGTTGGACACAACTGAGAGGGGAATTGAATTGACATGTGTCCCCTTTCATCCTACCTAGGAGGCGGACAAATGTGCATCGTCCATTCACATTGCTTGCGGACATGGAGGATGAGGACATCATACGGAAATTCCGTTTGGATCGTCCTACCCTTCTGGACCTATGTGCTCAGTTGGAGCCCCATCTGAGGCCTCGCCGAACCTATCCAACTGCTCTGACACCAACATGTAAGGTGATGGTGGCCCTGCATTGTTTTGCAACTGGTTCATTCCAGTACATGGTGGCCAGCGCAGGTGGGATGTCTCAACCAATGTTCAGCATGGTGCTGCGTGATGTCCTGTCCGCTATGATGAACTACAAGGACAGCTACATCCATTTCCCCAGGAGACATGAGTTGGCAGCTGTGAAGGGAGATTTTTATGACCTTGCCCACATCCCTAATGTTGTTGGTGCCATTGACTGCACACATGTTGGCCTGGTTCCACCACAGGCACGTGAGCACATCTACAGGAATAGGAAGCATACCCATTCCATCAATGTGCAAGTGGTATGCCAGGCGGATATGATAATCTCCCATGTCTTGTGCCAAATTTCCAGGATCAGCCGATGACTCCTACTTCCTGCGTAACAGCATCGTACCACAGCTGATGGCAAATCTGCATCCAGAGCGTGCGTGGATTGTGGGTGAGTACGCAGAGTCAAGTAGTGTGCTGTATGTGTGACATGCTGTCCTCTGCCAGAGTTTTATTACAACGTTGGTCTGTGTATCTCACACCTAGGTGACTCTGCATATCCGAACCAGCCTTGGTTGCTGAGCCCACTGCGGAATCCCAGGACCCTGTGTGAAGTCTGTTACAATGAGGCCCATGGGAGGACACGTCATGTGGTGGAGCGTACTTTTGGTCTGCTTAAGTCTCGATTTCGGTGCCTGGACAGGACCGGAGGTGCACTGATGTACTCTCCACAAAAGGTGTGTCAGATCGTAGTTGCATGCTGCATGCTCCACAACCTGGCCTTGCGCAAAGAGATCCCCCTGATCCTGGACGATGATGAGCAGCAGATGCCCCCGCCTGCAAACCCACACATGTCCAGAAAAGAGGATAGTGGAGAGGAGGAAGGTGCCGACCTGCGTCAACAGCTCATCAACCGCTACTTCCCTTGAAGGTGAGTGACATTGTACAACGGTGCCATTGTATGCTGTTTTTGTTGTTGTAGGAAATGCCTAGGGGAGCTTTGTGACAGCTGCCTGTTGGTGGCTCTGTGCTGAGGGCTGATGTTTCTGGGACAGGGTAATTATGCACAGCTACATGATGTCTATGTTGATATCGTTGCTCATTGTAATGTGTGCAGGTTTGAGTACCTTGATGACAAGTGTTGTGTAATGGGTGTGATGCCATCACCTGACAAGTGAATGTTGTTCTCTTGTGTTTTCCTAGGTCCCTTCAGCCTCTCAATGCCTCACAACAATCAGTGCACCTGGTACATTGTAATCTGAGTCAAGATTATACATCCTGTGATAAACATGGAGCTTACATGAAAACATAGGTGTGTAAAGAGTGTTTATTTACAATAAGTATATGTGACAGGAAGTGATTGTTTACAAAAAGGTGGAAAGTGAATCAATGAGTTGTCAGTGATGGTAGACGAGACAATAGAGTAGTCACCACATTGATGTGGTGACACAGTCCAACAGACGCCTGCCATCAACATGGCAGTGTGGGTAAGGATAGTCAACAAAGTCAATGGCAAGGTGAAGATAGGTGCCATCATGGCTGGCTCTTTGACTGGCGTTTGGCTGGTGCTTTGCCACGTGATCCTCCCGTGCTTTTCCTCGGACGGACCCTTGAACGTTTGGCAGGGGGGCCTCTGCTGCAGTACCTGCGGTGTCTGAGGACTCATGCTGTTCCAGCTCACCCCTCTTTGTGGCTGCAGGTGAGGTGGTGGGACTGTCATCCTGCAGGCCACTGGAGGGAGGTTGAGCTGTCCTTTGGGCTGCAGGCCTGTCCCTCAGAACACCCACAAGCTGGCCCAAGAGGTCCACGATTTGGCCCATATGCGTGTCCATGGACCTCAGCAGCAGGAGGACCTCACGCACTTCTTCCAGAACCTGGCCCATCTGTCCCTGGGTTTGTTCATAGGCCCCAAGGACTCTTGCGATGTTGGCCAGGGCTTCAGACCCAGTGCCCTGTTGGATTTGTCGCCCAGTTGCCCTCCCACCTACCCTGCTGTCCCGGACCTGTGGCGTCACCACTCGACGCACCTGCTGACTCTCCCTGCCCTCCTCAGATTGTGGGGTGGTGTGGGTATCCTCTGACGCAGGGACAGTGTTGCAGGCAGCACTGGTGGTGGTGGTGGTGCTGGAGGCCGCATAGGTCGTTACAGCAGGGGTCAGCGCAGTTGTTATTGCTGAGGTGGTGGTGGTGGGGGCCTGGGCCCTGGTGCACCCTGGCAGGCCTGATGGGCCAGGTTCTGTGTCCGCATCCGAGGAATTTAGGGAGTCTGCATCCGAGAGTCCAGGTTCCGGGGGGGGGGAGTGGCTCAGCAGGTTGGTGTTGTCATCTGCAGCAGTCAATTCTTGGTCACCTGTGGTACAGAGAAGAAATGGTCATTGAAGTGCACCCCACAAGCTTGGTGTTAGATGTTTGGATGTTACATGTTATACACCACACAGTTTACATTGAGATCACTTTGTATGGCTGCACGGTACTGAGCATCATGACATGATGTGGAGGTACATACATTACTTGTCCATGGTGTGACATGTCAATAGATACCATGCTCCACGTACAGATTGTGTGATTACAAGGACATGTCGTCATCTAACGACTAGCAGCACAACTTTATGTGAAGCGTATTTGTTGTTTACTCTGCATGTAAGACGTTCATTCTGTGCATGTACTGGCCATTGTTATCTCATGCATCCCTCTGTCATATCATGTGCTTTGCTTTCTTTTGACAACTGACCATGCTTGTTTTGTTTTCATATGGGCCTTGATGATCTGTCCCCATGGCACTTACAGATAGCATTCAGTGCTGTGCATGATTGTGCCCTTAATTTCTTCTACATGTGACTTTGTGGTTCAAACTTTAATTTATGCGACAGTTACATACGCTTAGCTGTCTGCACACTGGAAGTGGCTATTGGATCTATGCCAAGTTGGGTGGGATGTGAGGGCTGGTGTGGTCATATGGCTCCATGCTTTTTGAGAGACATGGCAGGGTGCATGCACTGTCTACCTACCTGTTCTGTGGCACAGTTGGGGGGAATTGCTGACACATAGGGGCCGATTCCGATTCGGGCCGGAAATCTCTCCGACCGAGCCGGACCCGGAGAGATTTCCGACCGAATCGGACTCTAGCAGTCCGACCGAACGAGTACGATGCGCACGCATGCAATCGGATTCGATTCGGTCGGACTCCCATTGAAGTCAATGGGAGCCGGTCGTACAATGCGTACGCGGGCTCCCATTGACTCAATGGGTGCGAGGCGAACAAGGGCGCCCCCTACAGCGGGTACGCGTCAATGCGACTCGCGGCGTACATGCACAGGTAGGGGGGACCCATGGGTCCCTCCTATGTGCGACTCGCGCGGCTACGCATACAGGGGGGTCCGACACAGACCCCCAAAGTCCGGCTCCGACTGCTCTTTTGAGCCGGACGGCGCGAGTCAGTCGGACTGCTCGAGGCGCGCATCGTACTTGCCCGGCCGGGGAACGTCTCCACTGCGCGGTGCGAGTCGTGTCCGTGTGAGTCGGTCGGAGCGCTTCGGACCCGCGAACGAGTCGGTCGGCAATTTCGCGTGCGCTCGCATCGTACTCGCTCGCCCGGATGCACGTTCGAATCGGTCGGGAAAGAGGGCTCCGAATCGGATCCGGTTAAGCCAAATCCGATTCGGTGCCCTACCGGCCGAGATCGGAATCGGCCCCATAGTTGTGGGTGTGGGGGAGTGCTCCATCTTGCTCAGCTGTGGGACAAGGGGGCCTGGTGGGAGTTGTAGTGCTGGCTGCCTGTCCACAAACACCCCTCCCTGTTGAGATGGCTGCCTTCCTGTTAGTTTGATGTGAGCAAACACCCCTCCCTGTTAAGATGGCTACCTACCTGTAAGTTTGGTTAGTGAAATACAATGGCTGCCACATGCTTCTGGATGTGGGGGGAGTGCTCCATCTTACACAGCTGTGGGACAAGGGGGCCTGGTGGGAGTTGTAGTGCTGGCTGCCTGTCCACAAACACCCCTCCCTGTTGAGATGTCTGCCTTCCTGTTAGTTTGATATGAGCAAACCCCCCTCCCTGTTAAGATGGCTACCTACCTGTAAGATTGGGTGGTGAAATACAATGGCTGCCACATGCTTCTGGGTGTGGGGGGGAGTGCTCCATCTTGCTCAGCTGTGGGACAAGGGGGCCTGGTGAGAGTTGTAGTGCTGGCTGCCTGTCCACAAACACCCCTCCCTGTTGAGATGGCTGCCTTCCTGTTAGTTTTATGTGAGCAAACCCCCCTCCCTGTTAAGATGGCTACCTACCTGTAAGTTTGGTTGGTGAAATACAATGGCTGCCACATGTTTCTGGGTGTGGGGGGGAGTGCTCCATCTTGCTCAGCTGTGGGACAAGGGGGCCTGGTGGGAGTTGTAGTGCTGGCTTGCCACCCACAAACACCCCTCCATGTGAAAATGGCTACCTACCTGTTGGTTTGATGAGGGGAATGCAATGGCTGCCACGTGCTTCTGGGTGGGGGGAGTGCTCCACCCTGCTCAGCTGTGGGACAAGGGGGCCGGTGGGAGTCGTAGTGCTGGCTGCCTGTACACATGCCCCCATGGTAATGTTGCTAGCTACCTTTGGGGTGAATCAGAGGGAGTGAATGTTGGATCTGAGAGACATGTGTTGGGGAGTGTGTGGTGCACATGGATCCATTTGGGCCTAGGAGGTGTAGCTTTGTAGTTGTTTAAGACAGTACATAGCAGTGTGATGGTGGACATTTGTTGTTACTTACCAGCCTCCACTCCCCCAGGTATTCCTGTGAGACTCTCTGGATGCAGTATGCCAAGCACCTTCTCCTCCCCTGCGGTGAATGTTCTTGGTGGAATGGGAGGGCCACCACCAGTCATCTGAGCCAGCTTGAGGTTCTTGTTGTTCTTCTCTTTCACCTTGCTCTTGAGGTCATGCCACCGCTTCACGATCTCCTTCTTTGTGCACAGGACAGTCCCTACTGCATTGACCTCGCTGACTATCCTTCCCCACATTTGTGTTCTGGTGGCTAATGGTGTCTGTTGGACCAGGTTTCCAAACAATTGTGGTTCTACTCTGATTATCTCATCTACCATGACTGACAACTCATTGTCAGTGAATTTGGGCATTTTCTTCTGTGCCATGGTGTGTGATGTGCAAATGCGTTGAAGGTGCAGGTGTGTGAGTGGTGGTGGTGATGTAAGTGGTGTGTTTGTGTGTTGTTGTGCTGGTGAGATGTGTGGTGGTTTGCCTCTCCTTTGTGCTGTATGGTAGGTTCCTTCAGTGGTGGAGAATTGCAAAGGATTCTGGTCAGGGAATGGGTTGGTTTTATACTCAGCTATGTGGGTGTGTCAAGATGGAGTATTCCTGTCAGGTGTGTTGTGTGGGTTGACCTGGGATTTGTATTTTTTTAGTTGCCCTGGGGGTGTGTCATTGGGGTGTGTTAGGTGTTTTTTGTGGCTGTGCCAGTTTAATGGGTACACTTGGTGGGCGTGTTGTGTATTTTTTTTGTCGTCCGCCATAATTGTTCTGGAGCGGCCCCGGCGGTGGGTTGACAACTGCCCTTCCCGGGCTCTCCCATTCATCACTGGTAGTGATCGCGGCGGTCGGAAACAGTGCATCGTTCCACTGTCACCTCAATGGAATCCTAATTTCACATGCGGTCAATTCGCTGGCCGTGCGGCGGTTTTGCGTTTTTCCACCGTGAATCCGACTGCCGCTGATGGATTTTCACCAGCTCCGCACGCTACCGGCGGTCTTTCGTGGCATCGTTCCACCGCGGTCGGATTTTTCTGGCGGTGGATCCTAATCGGACCGCCGGTTTTGCCGCGGTACCGGCGGACGGTTAATTTCCGCTACCACGGCGGTCGGAATGGTTTTCCGCCCGCCATCATAATCAGCCCCTATGTTTCTTGTTTGACTTGTGTTTTTATCTCCTCTTCTGTATTCTTTCCCCTTCCTTTGCTCTGTGCCTAGATATGGTGCAATTTGCGATGTAATCAAAAATAAAATGCTCAAGTTCAGCTGAGCCATTTTCTAAAGTCATTTACTTAGATGTAAAAACACAATTTCTTTTCATAGGCTCAATAAAAAGACTTCACGAAGACTATTTGGACAACAAAGCAGGAATTATTCTTAAAAGAACTTTACTAAGAAAAAGCAGAGTGACAACAATTGGCAAAGCACAGTTTCCCAAATTAGCACAAGACGAAGAAAGCCAGGAGGTAACTAAGGGGCCGATTACGATGGCGGGCGGACTTGAGTCCGCCCGCCATCGTAGCGGGATCTGGACAGCCCGCCTATAAGGTGGCGGTCCTGCACCCCTAATTACGATGCGACCGCCACCGTGGCGGTCGCATCCAGCAATTTAACATTGCGGCGGGTGCTGCTGGCTGCAGCACCCGCCGCAATGTCAAATGGCCATGTCGTGCATTTCCCTGCACAACGTGGCAGGCACCACGCGGTGCCTGTCACCTTGTGCATGGAAATGCCCAGTGCACAACTGGCTCCCCCAACACAGAGGGGGCCCGCAACGGGCCCCGGAATCCAGCCTCCGCCAGCCTTTCCATGGCGGTTCCACCGCCATGGAAAGGCTGGCTGACGCAGGCATTGTAATTGGGTGGGCGGTGCCTGCTAGGCACCGCCACCATATCCCCGGTCTTATCTGCTCCGCCAGGCAATCGTAACGATTGCCTGCGGCGGAACCGTGGCGGGCGGCCTTTGCGCCCGCCACGCTTGCGGAACGATTCCCTCTGCCATCCTAATGTGGCGGGGGGTAATAGGCATTCAGATGGCAGAGGGACTGCCACCGCATGGCTGGCGGTGGCGGTCCCTCCGCCATCATAATCAGCCCCCAAATGTGAATGAATGCATGATGTGCTTGCAGGAAAACTAAGACAACTGTAAAATAGGATCTGATCATGAACAGTAGAAAAAGGTTACATTGATACGTGATACGTGATATTAGACAGAGATGTAATTCTGTGTTGTTTAGTGAAATTGTATGTGCATTGTGTCCTGGTTTATGCATACGGATCACTGACATAATATCGACTACATAAATAGCGCCATACACAAATATCGATACAAAAATATCGATATCCAAAATATCGACATCCTATCTTTAAAATGTAAAAAACAAAAATATTGAAAAAAAATATAGATGTTAAAAATATCGATGTACAAAATATCGATATTTTTATATGTAAAAAATAATGTTAAATAAATTAAATAATAAAATTAACTTTAAAAAAATTATTTAGATGTAATGTACATTTTAACAAATATAATAAATACATTTATTTAAAAAAATGTAAACGTACATATATACAATATAATATATAAATGTTGTTCTAACGTCCTTTCCTGACACTGTTGATCCTTGTTGTGGGCGCTGATCCTTGCTAACGCCTATTTGGACGCTGTATCCCGCTTCATCACCTTTTGGAGGACTACATCACCCAGGGTGCAACGCGAACCTACTCAGGTGTTTCGGGTCCTGCTGACGAGGGGGAGGCACCGGACCATCTTCGCGCATAAAGCGCAGCCTCTACCCCCGCAGCGTGGGTCCCACTGTTGTTCTAACGTCCTTTCCTGACACTGTTGATCCTTGTTGTGGGCGCTGATCCTTGCTAACGCCTATTTGGACGCTGTATCCCGCTTCATCACCCTTTGGAGGACTACATCACCCAGGGTGCAACGCAAGCCTACTCAGGTGTTTCGGGTCCTGCTGACGAAGGGGAGGCACCGGACCATCTTCGCGCATAAAGCGCAGCCTCTACACCCGCAGCGCGGGACGTGCGCGGGACGTGCCGGGCGAAGCCCGGGCCAAGGGCGGGCCCGTCTGAGACCGTCCGAGACAGATTGAGGCTGGGCTGGGCCACCCCTCTGAGAAGCTCAGATTGTGCACTTTGCTATTGTGGAAACTCCTAATTCAAAAGAATAACTAAGGTACTGTGTAAGAGCTTAAAGCATAGAGAATACCTGGGTTGTTTGATTTAACTAGTCGTCTAAAAGAAAATGGAAAAACGCAAGGGGGTTGCTGGCACCTTAGATGCCTTTTTAGTAAGAGCGGAGTCACTCTTAACCCATGAAATTCATTTGACTGAGAGACGTCTTTCCTTAGACCCTGCTATTTTACAGAGACACTCAACAACTGGCATCTCTTCACCTGTACTGGGGGACATTGATCAGGAGATTTCACCGAATATTGCAACAAGTGCCCCATTGAACTCTATTCCTTTTTTATCTTCCTCTGAAGAAATTTCAAGCTCTTCAGTGGTTCCTAATAGAGTTACTAGGGCCAGGGTCGCGAAAACTGTGACCAAAGATAAGATTGAGCCACGGTTAAACAAAAAAAAAGGGGATACAGAGATAAGTAAATCTAAGGGCAAGGGCAGCATTGGTATCTTCTCTTCACTGAAAAATATTTCAGTTGGTACACAAACAGAGTCGACCTTATTGCCATCAGCGCAGAGTGTAGCTAACACTAAGGGAGTTATGACTGAGTTCTCTACAGGAGTGAATGATTCTGGGTTAGGAGCAGCCTTAATTTGTGTTAGCGACTTGGTTGAGAAATGTTTCTATAAAATTAGCCTCCTAGAGTCTGCAATTAATACCCTAAGTAGTAATATTGTGGGTGTGTTACCAACCAGAGTAGAAAGGGAGGACCTAAGGTTAGCGACGGACAGTTGTTTATCAGCTGACCAAGATGAGAATATTGTTAAAAAAAACGAGAATAATTTTACTTCAAATAATAAGGGAAAAAATAGGTTGGTTCCACCGTCTGTGGGTTCGGATGTGATAGTCTCTCAGGGTGTACAGAAGGGACATGTAACAACTATGGGTAAAATGGACGATGCGAGTTCTCTTGCTGGGTGCCAGAGAATTAGTGAATCTAATGCTTCCTTAGCCCCTAATACTGAAACATTGCGTCTCCCCCCGGAATCATGTCCTTATGTTTTGATTTTGACAGGGGTTCCACCTCTGAGGGTTGGGCAGAAAGAAAACTGGATTGACCTATGGAATAAAACTTTTGATTGGCTGACCAAACACAAGAACCTCCACCCATCTGATGCTTATGAGATAATAATGGTTCGTAGAGTAGGGTGGATAGGGCAATCTACTAAGAGAATAAGAGGTGATTGCATTGTGGTCAACTTCCGCAGGCCAAAGATGGTTCATCATCTTTTACAGTATTGTGATGCAACTTTTACCCCTAAAACTGATATTAGTGCACTCTCTTTAGGATACTTTTATAAGCCGGAAGGTGGGAACAAAGTTATTGGATTCCCATCGGTTATACAATCTAATAGGTTCCAAGCACTGTCAGACTTGGATTTCCAGGACTGACAACTATTCAAAATAGGGCAGGATAAGACAAGGATAATTACTTGTAAAGATTTAAGATCTAAACCTAATGATGGTGTTGCTGTATTGATATCTATTGATGCTCTAACCATCCCTATGGAGACGGGAACTATAGAAAATGATAATATGGCCTCCGAGGCGCATACTGGTACTCGTGAAGGGAACCAGATAGTTAACTTAAATAGCATTCAGAATGTAAATGCACGTAGGAGCTTTGGAGGACCTATAAATGACATAGTAGATGTAAACATAGTGAACATCGTGAAAGATCCATTAGTTTACCAGGGAGAGGAACTTACATTAAATGGTAATTTTGTTAATAATAATCTTGGTAATAACAGTGAGGAAACATTAAGTTTGGAAAATGGACGCAAGAAGATAAATGGTGACCAAATTAGTGAAGAACGTATAACAGAGATAAAGTTGATTTCTTGGAATATTGCAGGGATTAAGAAAAACCAAAGGGATGCAATATGGCAGGATTACATAGGTCAGAGTGAAATAGTCCTCCTTCAAGAAACCTGGGCAATAGAAACCCCCATAAGATAGGGTTTAAAACTTTTAGTACTGCTGCAATTCCCTCAGTGAGAGGAAGGCCCTCGGGAGGCCTTGCCATTTGGTTAAAAATCACTTTGGGTGCTGACTTTACGTAAATTGATTCCCCTTGCCAAGATATATTGGGAATAAAGTTTTTAGCACCAGACAAAAGGGAAGTCTACATTTTTAATATATATAGTAGACCAAGCGTAGCAAGTAGAGATGTTCAAGTTATTGAGCAGCTGGATCAAATGTTAACTATAATAAACAAGAGTGCTCTGATAATTATTGGGGGTGATTTTAATCGTAAATTTGAACCAGTGGCTGGATTTGAAAATATTTTTGAAGATGAGGACTTGGCCAATAATATTCCAGCACTGAATAGTAGCCCAGTAGTTTCGTGTACATGTGCTGTAGCGCAGTTACTGAGGCTGGTTTCAGCCCATGGTTTACGCGCCTGTAATGGGCGATTATCTTCTGACAACCCAAACTTACCAACATTTATCCGGGGTAATTCTAAAAGCTATATAGATTATATATTGGTTTCTATCCCTCTATGGCCTATGATGCAAGATTCAGGGGCCGATTCCGATCTCGGTCGGAGGCGCACCCAATACCATTCGGTCGGGAAAAAAGCCATGCGAAAGCCTGTTTCCCGACCGATCCGTACAGTACACCGAACGAGCAAGTACGATGCGCACAACAGCAAAAAATCCGGCCGAGCCGTACTCACCCAAACCAGGTCCTGTTCTCCGACCGAGGCGAATCCGGAAACGCCGAATCGAGTCGCACGGAAGGAAAAATGCAGCCCCGTCCGGCCGGACAAGTACGATGCGCTTTCCGTGCGCTCCGAACCCGTCGCTACGCACGGCACGTCAAAGCATCTGGGAGAGGCGCACATAAGCTCCGATTCGCGCCACAACACGATCCACGGCTCCGAGACGAACACGGCACCGACGAGGACGACGCGAAGCGACGAGGACGAGGCGAAGCGACGAGGACGACGCGAAGCAACGAGAAGGACGAACGACACGAACCAACCATGAATCCCTTCGTCCCGATCATACCAATATTCTACATTTACTACCGGAACAGGCACGGACGCGTACGGCGCAGAAGGTAAGCCAGACACCAACCACAAAACACATACAACACGTACACGACACATCACACACACACACGGGGATGCTGAATATACTTACACCAGCAACAGCAGCACCATAGGGGCGGGATGCCCATCACCAATGCCACATATGCACACAGGGGCCTGAATGCGCACCACCACCCCTACCCAGGGGGGCTGGATGCCTACCACTACTACCACCCTTAGCCAGGGGGGCTGGATGCCTACCACTACTACCACCCTCACCCAGGGGGGCTGGATGCCTACCACTACTACCACCCTTAGCCAGGGGGCTGGATGCCTACCACTACTACCACCCTTAGCCAGGGGGCTGGATGCCTACCACCACTACCACCCTTAGCCAGGGGGCTGGATGCCTACCACTACTACCACCCTTAGCCAGGGGGGCAGGATGCCTACCACTACTACCACCCCCACTCATAGGATGGACAATGCATGACACAACAAGCACACCACAACCTAGGGAATGCAAGATAAAGACATCCCCCACCACCATGACAAGCGTGTGTAGGCTGTGTCAAATGCCTACAACACCGAACATGACTTTGAACATACAATGTGACCCCCTAGCACATGTGCCACACATATATGTGTGTGGCACCCACAATGCAAGCAGCCCATGACCATTGTGGCAATGGGGCCTAAACCCCCATCATCACAGTGACCAAAAGGTAAGTGTGGGGTCCATAGCTGAAGCACATTTTGACCATTGTGGCAATGGGGTCTAAACCCCCATCATCACAGTGACCAAAAGGCAAGTGTGGGGTCCATAGCTGAAGCACATTTTGACCATTGTGGCAATGGGGTCTAAACCCCCATCATCACAGTGACCAAAAGGGAAGTGTGGGGTCCATAGCTGAAGCACATTTTGACCATTGTGTCAATGGGGTCTACACCCCCATCATCACAGTGACCAAAAGGTAAGTGTTGACAAAGAAAGAGCTGCAACTGCCAAACTGCATGGATCATTCCTGGTCACAGAACCAAAAACTCATCTGTGGCAAAGTAGTGTATGTGTCCCATTGCAACATAAATTGGGTGAGCCAAATACTGCAGTGCAAATGAGACATTCCTTTGGCCATGTGCAGACAAACAACACCCATGGGGGCTGACACCGTCAACATTCATCAATGACACAATGACAGAAGTGACCATCAGAATGCAGAACCACATATTTGCACCAATGGGCACACAAATGCAGATATCCTGTGGAGACAGCAGATGTGAGGTGAACAGATACCATACCATGGCAGCAATGGGACACACAAACCATGATCACTGTGCTGACCGATGACCTAGGAGTCCCAGGGACAGCAGGGGAAACACACCAAACAACATACAGCCAATGGCACACCCAAGATATGCCAATGCAGTGGTGCAGATGCACAAACACAAACAGGCAGACCAACACTGTCATCATACACAGCAGGTGAGGGGGGGTGCCAGTGTCCCCAGGCAACCACACAACACATGAGGAGAGCTGA
Organism: Calotriton arnoldi; assembly: GCA_963921515.1. Taxonomy (NCBI): domain Eukaryota; kingdom Metazoa; phylum Chordata; class Amphibia; order Caudata; family Salamandridae; genus Calotriton; species Calotriton arnoldi. Next base: position 135,137 of record CAWUFW010020847.1, read on the forward strand.
ATACCAATCATACAGATGTGCATACACTGCCACACTAAGGTAACTCATGGATCCAAATCCCCTATGTGGGCAAGCAGGCATTGTCAGATGAGAGGGAGCACAAAACACACATGTCACACAGGCACGTAGGAACAACAACTGACACAGCAAGACACAGACACACCACAGCACCACCCCCAGGGCCCCCACAATGTGGTGACCCTTGGCTGCATAAAAATCCCACTCTGATGACAAAGCTGAATGTGGTTCACACTGTGAACCACAGTCATGTGTCCTGAGCAACAAACTACCATCACACCGACACAAGCACAAATCAATCAGCATGGCCAGTAAGCCAAGGCCAACATGGAGGCAGGGGTCTAGCTGGGCAACAACTCCCATCTGCACACACTCAACACCACACCCCTCGACCTCCAACAATGTGCAGCAGTGAAGTACACATGCACTGGTGACATTGCACATGCACCCATGACTATTCCAGGGTGGTGGGTGGGAACCAAGGTGCAGAAACACATCACACATGGCCACTCAACAAGACTCCTGAATGTCTGACACACTGCACACTACGCTGTACATGGACATGACGGCGATACCACACCAACCAATGGGATCCCAGCCACAGTCACACACCAATGAAGAAGCCAAGGTCACCCACAAAGGACACACATAGACAACAACCAACATCGCAGCCCGGACCCTGAGGAGTGCCAGCAGTCACACACACAACGTGTCACAATAACTTAAAGATAACACGAACTGAAAATCACATGACAGGGGCAAACAACAAGTGCCAAGGGGAAACCTGACTGTGACCCATCTGCATCTGCACACAAACTCAGCCCTGACAGCAAACACACCTATGGGTGACACCCTGATGACCAGTAATGTGCCATGCACCCACATCACAGAGAACACAGGAGAAGACTTTGGGGGAACATAGCTCAAGTCAGCAAGCATCACAAACAGGTACAACACTAGGGATCACAGCATGCGCAGATAAATGGAAGTGAACACACAGACATGCACATACAACACACACCTTGGGCGCAGGCAATGTCACACGTGTACACACTGCCATGAGGGGACTCCACTCCTGTGTGAGGAAAGCTGTGCCATATGTTGCCTCAGTAGGGCCCCATCATGTCAGCTGAGCACTTGGTCACACAATCAACAATTAGCACCAAATGAGGGCTCCCGTCACATCAGCCTGGTCATGGATGTGCCAACGGAATCATCAGCACAGATCCAACACACTTGTATAGCAATGTTGCACTGACTACACGGATGAGTCCTTCCCCACTGATGCCCAAACCTGCATGTCCAGTGGAGATGGCAACACGGTCAGGGAAGTAGACAAATCCAACAATGGCAGGCACAACAGATGTGCAGGGGTGGAAGCCACAGATATGAAATTGCTAATGTAAGTAGGAAATCCCATTGCCAAATACTGAACACATGACACCCTCAGATGCTGCTATGGATGACATGGATACACCACATGATAGGACACATTCCCCTGGACCACATGGGTTCCTGCACAGTAACACTTCATAATCATGAGACCAGATATCACCATCACTGCAGCAAGGGCATGGTTAGCAGCACCAACAACATGTACATCTGAAGCATGAGCACTAGAGAAAAGAAAGTTGCTTTATTCAGCATATGTGTTGAATGAAAACGACGTCCAGAAAAAATAGAGCAAAGGCCAATGGCCAGTCCATTGTCAAAGTTCAAACAGGGTGACACTGGCAGATGTCACCCTACGCATGCCTGCACAAAACCAGGGACAATCCACTAGGAGGGGCAACCGGGGGCAGGCCAGGCACCGCAGGGACAGGATCAGGGCTCACCAGGGGGAGTCAGGGAAGGGGTGGTGGGTGCTGGAGAGCCACTGACAACTGCAGTGGAGGTGTCTGACATGGTGTGTGCCGGCACAACTGGGGGCATGACTCAGATGTCGTGGGTGCCGGCACAACTGCAGTGGACCCTGCAGATGGAGTGGACAGGTCCGCCACTGCAGTGCCCAAGTCAGACAGGGCGGTAGTGGACTCCACTGCAGTGCCTACCTCCAGGGGAGGAGAATGGGGAACAGGCAAGGTGGGTTGGACAGAGGGGAGGACACCCTCACCACATCAGTGGCACAGACAAGCGCAGCGGGGGTGTGGTGCTGGGAGAGCAAGTGGCAGGGGGAGAAGGCATGATCCTCTTGGGGATGGTATATCTGTGGGTGGGGGAACCTGGGGCTGGGTGTGGTGGGGGCACCTGTGCAGTGGGGGCCTGAGGGATGGAGGACGGAGACCTTGTGCCTGAGCTGCAGAGCGGTGGCGGGGTCTTGCTCTTAGGACTCCGGGGGACTTGCGGGTGGGGGCCTCAGTCCGTCTGCGCCTGGGGGAGGGTGTCCGGGGGCGAGGGGCACTCTGCTCCGTGTGGGTGGGCTTCCTCTTCCCCCGGGATGCTGGAGCAGCTTCATCGGTGGGGAAGAGGCCGAGGTCACAGAGGAAGAGCTGCTGTGACTTTGGGGTTGCAGGTGAGGCAAGGGAGGGTGCTTTGGAGGGAGAGGGAACTGAGGACTGCGCAGTGCATGTGGATGCGTGTGTGTGTTCCAGGGCCCCATCCCCTGTGAGTCTGGCTTCAGTCCCCTGAATGTGCGTGCGTGTGCGTTTTGTCATTGGCGTGTGTGTCAGTGTGCTGGATGTGTGTGTGCTGGTGTGTGCCTGTGCCGTGTGTGTGTGCTTGGGATGGGTAAGGTGCTGGGGAGTGTGGATGGAGCAGAGGCAGGAGGGGTGAGGGACCGTTTGAGGAGGGACACTGCTGCCATCAGGGAGGAGTCCATGGACCTATTGCCCCTCTGTAGGTCAGACATGCCCGATGAGATGCCCTCCATGAACGACACCAGCTGAGTCAACAGCGCGGTGTGCGCATGGAGGACACTCAGCATGGCTGTCTGGCCTACATGGAGCTGGCGAAGGAGGTACACAGACTCCTCACTCAGGGCAGCAGGGGACACAGGGGCAGGGGCTGCGGTGCCTGGCCCAAAGGAGACACGCTCCCGGACATGGGAGCCTCCACGGACCTGGGGAATGGGAGCCGATGGGAGGGCGGTGGTGGTGCTGGTGGTGGCGGGGACAGCAACACTAGCTGGGGTGTGGTGGCTGCTGACACCCGCCTCCACAAGGGAGTCATCCTCCGAGTTGCTCTGGTCCTCAGCTGAGGTGGATGCTGCTGAGGACTCCTCGGTGTGGCTCCCCTCGCCCTCCGTGCCACTGGGTCCCTCCGACCACTCCTCGGCTGCTGACCCAGTCTGGCTCTCTGGCTCCTCCTGGTCCGTGGAGCTGTCCCCTTCCGTGGCCGTGGATGTATCTGCAAACAATGGGGAAACAGACAGACATCAGTCACCTGCACATAACGCACACACCACTGTGAGCACAGCACATCACAGAGCAAGCCCTGGCATCATTAGTTGTACATTGCTAAAAGTGCCCTAACTGAACAGGAGAAGCCAATTGTCAGTCTGATGCCAAGCATGGCACTCACATCCCACATGGCCTTGCACCCATCTGTCTGGTGTCTGTTGGATTGCAACACCCCAGTGTGGACACATGCACCAAGTACACAGTAGTTGGACAGTGCAGAGGACACGGTGTGGCATGTGGACATGCACACATCACAGCTCTTGCCACTGAGTCAGTACAGGTTTCCGGATGAAAGGGATGCCCAGAGTCAAATAGTAAATGCATGTGATGC